>LIEC01007098.1:0-32793 GCA_001925005.1 Drosera capensis
TTCTTGATGCTTTTCATAAATCGTGCATCCTATTTTATCATTTCGTTATTTAACATAGGTTTGAGGAATTAAAAAATGTTCATGCTTGGGTAGTTTAGGCCCTGGAGTGGCTGGTCTCGTATGAAAGACTGTCCATCTATGGTGGCCAGAATCTACGTGTCAGCGTGTGTCTATGTGAGCGTGCATTTGTCACGTTACAGTTTGCTGCATGGAAATTAACCCAGATTGCCTAGCAAAGGTTGCCCTTAGTATTTAGAAATTGGGGAAGGTGAAATGCCTGCTGCGATTTAGTTTGTTGTCATGCTAATTTTAAGGATAGACTTAGGACTGTAGATCAGGAGGGAGTAAAATCACTTGAATGAAAGCCAAATAAAAAGGCAGAGGATTATGCCCATTGAGACATGGACCGGGGCGCAGTCCAGCAGCTTGTACAAAGAAACTGGCTTGTTATAAGTGTCATTAAATTGGAGCAAGTTGCATGTATGATTAAACACATCAATAACTTGTAATCTTTCTTAGGCTAGCAAAGATGGAGAATCAGGTTAGGAACTTACACTACCTATCTTATAAACTTCAACGTTTGTTTCAACTTCACGGCCAATAAAGTAAAGAGGAAGAATAGGAAACATGATCTGTTGTGACTTTCAAAGAATCATGACTTTCCTTATCACATTAATTTTTCCTGGTATGATGCAGCTTGTTATTGCACCTCACGGATGGTTTTCATGCTATAGGTTGGAGTTGTGGATGACCCAAATAGAGAAGCTTTAACAGTTGCTTGGAAATCATGGATGGAAGCCCATATAGATGCGACAGGGAAGGTTCCTCCTGGAAACGAGAAGGGAAACACGACATGGGTGAGGCCCCCTCCTAAGATGACAAAGGCCAATCTTCGTCTGACCCCTGGACGGCAAGTTGCGCTAACAGTGCCGCTGGAACAACTCATCGACAGGCTGGTAAAAGAAAACAAGGTGGTGGCTTTCATCAAGGGATCTCGTAGGGCCCCACAGTGTGGATTCTCACAGAGAGTAATCGGGATTCTGGAAAGTCAGGGTGTGGACTACGAAAGCATAGACGTGCTTGATGAAGAGTACAATTACGGATTGAGGGAGACACTTAAGAAGTACAGCAATTGGCCAACGTTTCCTCAGATTTTCGTTGAAGGTGAACTGGTTGGAGGATGTGATATCCTGACCTCTTTGCATGAAAAGGGTGAGCTGAGCTGTCTGTTGAAGGGCTAGTTTTCTTCAGAAAATATTAACAGTCTATCGCATATGTTGTATCTTTAGTTCATAATCTTGTAAATGTCTATTTTAGTGCAACAAACTTAAATAAAATGTTATTTGCAGCCTGTGAACAGTATCTCTGAGCATCATCTTAGAGTCGAACTATATTTTATCAGTAGTTTCATATGTGGCACTCTTGCTTCTGTATCTGATGCTTGGATGGGTTCCTGCTGATGATATTCCTGGCAAGAGCTGCAGGACCTCAATGCAGTTTCAAACGTGATGGGGATAAGTGGGTTCTGTTTCATATTGGAAGATACGGTGGTCATCTTTTTTATGTGGTCAAGATCATCAGGAGTTTCTGTTCTCACATAATATTAATTTCTCTGGTTTCGGCTCTCCTGTTGATTATGTGCTGAAAGTTATGTGTTTAGCCTGCCATGTATACTGTCAAACTCTGTTTTTCGAGGACTTCATGGGTGGAAGACCATGATGTTTCCATTTCTTGATTTTCTGGTGCTACAATTCTCATATTGGACTAACAATGATCAACTTCAATTTGTGCCATAGAACATGATCGACTGTAAAAAGCCTTCGCTAACCTGTTCGATCAATGCCATCAGTTGCTTACCGAATCAATGATCTGCCAGATATTTATGCTTCAGGCTCCGAATAATGCATGACGATTACCATCTTTCCTTGTCCCAAGTATTATGGAGAGAAAAATGCTGCTAGGCTGTACATTGAAGCTTAATAGAAGACGGCAGGATGAATCAATGAAGTTCTCAAGTTGATTTAAGCTACGAATTCAATACATTTCACCGTATGCTGCAATAGCCTCAGCACTGGATTCAAGCTGTTGCCCCTATTTATAGAAGACCGCACAGCCGAGGCCTAGAACAGAACTGTCGTCCATTGGTTTTGACCAATGCCAACATTCCAGCAGTTAAACCGGCGCAAGCAACAGAAAACACGAACTGTTGTGCATTTCTTCCCACTGCAGCACAAACAAGAAAGCTTATATTTAAGATTTAGTTTACTCTCAATGCTCCGGATGATGAAAAACTATTAAAATTTCCTTCAAGCAGATAGCAGAAATTAAGAGCATTGAGAGCAAAAAAAAAAAAAAAAAAAAAAAAAGGCATTGTGAGCCATCACCAGAATAAAAGTACGAATAAGCACGCGAAACTTTTCATTTGTCCTAGATGTGAATATCATTTATTATCAATACTGTTTATCAGGATCAATTATGCAGTGAAGTTTCAAAATCAATTGCGGAAATAATGTTTAACCGCATGCAGAAGAACAGAATTGCAAACGGATATAACATAAGAGAGAAGTGCACACCTTGGTTCAATGTAAAGGATGCAAACGTTAAGCTTCCGATCAGTAAAGCTGATGCCACCGGGAGCAACTGCTATATATATATTGCCATGGAAAAATCATTAGTGAATATAAAGAATCAGGTTCAAGTGCTCAACTCATCCTGTAAAAAGCTCACAGGTTTTCCCCTTTCCTGCCATGCTAGAGAAACATACAACTATATCATATGGTCAGTTGATATGAAGGCTATCAGTTATGAAATACTAATCTCACGTCAGTGAACTTTTTGCTTCAGTGGAAATTATTTAGCATAGAAAATATAGCTGATGCAATGGTGAATGTAGAAGGATATAGATGCCAAGAAGAACCACTTTGGCATTGTGCTGCATGATATAATGAACCCTAAACTCATTCCAGTGTACCTAATTCCGTTCACACAGAGCCAAAAAATATGAGTTTGCACATAATTGGATCTATCCCCATTAAACTTAACCCTTACCGGGAGAGATTCAGACCCAGTAATCTGAGATAGTGAACGTTGATTACTGCTACCAGAGCATCGGCCGCTTACAAGATCAATTGCGTCCTGGAATAACAGAATCAAAATTTCAGACATGTTCAACCTAGGCGACAAAGATTTCACTTTAAAAACTGAAAATCGTGAAGCAACTTACCTGCCTAAGCCCGTCCTGGAAATTATTCAAATAATACCTTGAAAGAGCACTCACACCATCTGTAACAAGCCCACCAAAAGTTTGTTTTCCATACCTGAAAGAACAACATTTCACACTAATACTTGAAGCATGCTACATTTGACTAGTACTGACATAGATGATTAAGGAAGTACCTTAAGAGGTCCCGCTTCAGGGCTGCTGTACCGGCATATTCGAGACTTATCTCATCCCCATGATTAATCCACACTATCATGGCAAGATTATGTTTACAATAAAAACTATAATAAAGCTTGGTCAAATCACACCTGGTAGGTATACATAGCAATTATTAAAGGACTCTTACAATTTTTGAACTTGTCATACTCTTCAACGAGCATAGATGAGGAATCCGATGAAGGAGATACCTCAATCTGCTGCAATTGTATGTTCAACGATTTCCAAGCTAGGAAACTCTATATGTGAACCACTAGTTCGTTAGTGAATAAATACGTAAGCATGAAATCAGAAAAGCTACAAACAAACAAGACAGAAACAGCACCATCAAACCTGAGTAACATTGGTTCGATCAAGGCAGTCTATACAGTTCGATCTTACTACTCCCTTCTGTTCTTTTAGTAGATGACCTTCATTGTCTACAAGGAAATATCTGTGCGGGTGAACGGGTAAGGATTAAAAGCAATATCAGTGAATCATCCCTCTTTTTTTTTCTTTTTTTTGGGTTGATACTTCTGTTGCTTTTCGTTTTTATTTTCTCTTTTAAGGTTGTGGGGGTGGAATATAACTGCGAGATAATTGACTAGTGGATAAAGGAAGGAAATGGTGAGCAACTACTTTGTTTACCTCTGCTTTTCAAAGACCTCCGAAATTTGATCATACAAAATGTTCAAGTTATCCAAATTGGAATTCCCGCAATGGAGGTGAAAGTCAAATGATTCATATCTGCAACTAACCACAAACCAAAATTAGTTCAAGAGAGAAAAGAGACAAATGAGGTCCATGAGCCGAAGTACCATCTGACTACCAGAGAAAGGCACATGAAATATCATTAACTTTGGCAGCTCGACTAAATGAAACAGAGTTGAAAAATGCAGAGAAAGATTTTCAAAATAATTAGCAGGAACAATAATAACATGCACGTAGAAGGGGGCAAAAAACCCTTCTCTCTTCAGCATCAGATGCTTAAATCAAAGTCTTTCTCAGGCTTGGATAAGGTAGAAGTGTCTGTCTGAGATCAGTAATTAAGCCACGTCTACCTTGAGACAGATTTTTATATAAGCCTTAGGTTTAATTCAAGGGCCATTCACCTATAGTCATTACTTAGAATATGAACTACAGACCACACATTACAAAATACTCCTTCCTTCCCGTATGCAACACATACATATTTTGCACTATTCTATATACATGAATAAAAATCACGTTTTTATATCAAATCACATCTGATCGTCATAATATATATTAGTTGAAATATGTAACTTACACAATCATTGATGTTTCACGATAAATTTATAAAAAATTATGTTTGGTCATCATTGCACGCGTGTCAAACTTTACATCGACACGCGTGCATGGTCAATCTGTTGCGAGCATTTCCGGACAGAGGTAGTAATCACCATCAGAGTGCATGATTAGCAACAGTAGTAGTCTACCCTGTTATAGATTCAATGGACTGATAGAATGAGAAAAACTCACTCATGGATCATATTTTTGAAACTTACTGAAAGATTTGATACTAGATCGAGCCAATAAAAAAACAAGAATACACGATTTAACATGAGGAAACACGAGCACTGAAAAAAAAAAAAAAACATAAGAATATCACCACTAACCGTGATAGCAAATCACTATGTTTACAAGAGATTACTAAACGTAATACATCACAACTCAACTCTGACAAAGTCATATGAACGAATAATACATGTATTATATTCATAGATCCATAAAAGATATGATTTAAATAAATTTAATTTTGTAGACGAGGCCCGTGGCACGCCCTGTCCAGGGCCATGCTCAGAGAATCCAGGTTTTCTGCACGCACGGCTCACATGGCCCGTGCTCCATCATCACGCTCGGCCCGTGCATGATCCATACGGCCCCAATGGCCATGCTCAGTAACATGCCACACTTCGCCAAGCACTGCCATGCTCCTTAGGCACGGCCTGTTGTCACGAGGTTAGATTTTCGCAACCCGTGTGGCACTCAAACTACTCACATCTTCGCTTGAGTTCAGCCGAACTCGCACACTAAGAGGTTTTGTAAGAACTCGCCAAGTGAGAATGAGAACTTGGACACGCTTTGAGAGCAAAGAACGCTTTCTATTGCACTAAGGTTTTGTATGCTTTGTGTTTTTGGTAGTTTGGCAAATGAACAAACCCCGTGTTTATATACACAACCTAGGAAAGTTCTAAACCCCGTATGTTCTAGACTTTTCTAGCCCTAGGGTTTACAAGAGAGTCCCAGAAAACTCTAGAAACCCTAACTCTCCACAAGTTTGTAGAATGGTGAAGAATGTTTGAGAAGTTTCCGGAACTCGGGCTAGGTTTTGCACCACATTGGATTGGGCTTCATTCGGGCCTAAGTCGCGGACGTCCTCGTCGCGACGTTTTTGAAGTCCTTGATTTGCTGCCTGAATTGCCACAAGGAGTATTCGGGTTGCCAACTGGCTTCTTCCATAGGCAAGTTCTTCTATTTGATGAAATACTCCTTGTGGCGAGGTATCCCCAATCGTCTTACTTCTCGTTCGACTAATACCTCATCTACTTCCTTGTCATAGGAAGTGATCACCGCTGCCGTCGGTGCACGCTTCGATATTCCTCGCTCCGGTTCTTCTTCATCGTGATGATAGGGTTTGAGATTACTTACGTGAAAAACCGATGGATCTTTAGCCTTGACGGCAAATCCAACCAATAAGAAACCTTTCCAACCTTTTTCGTGATCGGAAAAGACCCCTCATATTTCCTGACTAGGCCTTTGTGCACCTTTCGTAAGGCCTTATATTGCCGGGGTATGATTTTCACCAACACAAGGTCTCTTTCCTGGAATTCAAGTGGCCTTCGTTCCTTATCCGCCCATTTCTTCATCCTTTTGGTTGCTTTATTAAGATACGAACGTGCAAAGTCCGCTTGTTCATGCCATTTCTTAGCAACCTTGAAAGCACCGGGGCTGCTTCTTGTATAGTTTCCTGCCAACGAGCTAGGAGTTACGGGTTGTTGTCCCGTTGCGAGCTCAAGCGGACTCTTCCCCGTAGTCTCCGACTTTTGCAAGTTATACGAGAATTGGGCCACATCGAGCAACTTCGCCCAATCCCGTTGGTTGGCACTAACATAATGCCGCAGGTAAAGTTCCAACAAGTTATTCATCCTCTCCGTTTGCCCATCGATTTGGGGATGAAAACTTGTTGAAAAAATTGAGATCCGTCCCTAAGAGTTTGAACAGCTCTGTCCAAAACTTGCCAGTGACCCGCGGATCCCGATCACTCACAATGCTTTGCGGCAATCCCCAATACTTGACAACATGTTTAAGAAAGAGTCGGGCTGCTTTTTCGGCTCTGCAGATCGGTAAGGGCTGGAATGAAGATTACATATTTGGTGAAGCGATCAACCACTACCATGATTGATCCATACCCTTCGGACTTAGGCAATGCCGCAATGAAGTCCATGGAAACGCTTTCCCACGGACGAGACAGAGTGGGAAGAGGTTCGAGAAGTCCTCCCGGCAAGTGTTGCTCGACCTTGTCTTATTGGCAAGCAAGACAAGTCCGAACATATGCTTCTATATCCGCCTCCATTTTCGGCCAATAGTAATGTTCGCTTACCAACGCCATGGTCCGACGTACTCCCGGGTGCCCTGCCCATTGAGTGTCATGACATTCCCGAATGATCTCTTTCCTTAGATTTGCCCATTTTGGCAAATAAACCTGCTTGCTTTTGGTATAGAGGACACCACCCTCGAGCCAAAATCGTCGACTCTTGCCCTCCTTAACAAGTTGCACCAACGACTTTGCCATGAGATCTTGCTCGAGTCCCTCTTTAATTCGATCAAAGAGAGGGTTTTTCGGTTTGGATAAAGCTGCCAAGGTGGCCTTACGACTCAATGCATCAGCAACTGAGTTTGTCTTCCCTGGTTTATAGACAAACTCGAAGTCAAACTCCGACAAGAAAACCTGCCATCTTGCCTGCTTCGGAGTTAGCTTCTTTTGGGTTTGGAAATAGCTCGTGGCAACGTTGTCCGTCATTACCACGAACTTAATTCCCAATAGATAGTGCCTCCATGTGAGAAGACAATGGACTACTGCCGTCATTTCTTTTTCGTGTACGGAGTAGCGCCTCTCCGTATCATTAAGCTTGCGACTCTCGAAGGTTATAGGATGACCTTCTTGCATAAGAACTCTGCCGATCGCAAAGTCAGAAGCGTCGGTATGCACTTCAAAAGGTTTGGAATGATCCGCAAGACTAAGGACGGGTTCCGAAGAATCCGCCCTTTTGAGTTCTTCGAATGCATTTTGGCACGCTTCCGTCCAAACCCACACCCTATCTTTCTTTAGGAGATCCGTCAAGGGGGATACCTTGGCCGAGTATCCCTCTATGAATCGCCGATAGTAATTTGCTAATCCAAGGAAGGAACGAAGCTCCGAGACTTTCGTCGAAGTTCCCACTCTTGAATTGCGCGCACCTTGTCTTCCTCCATAAATAACCTCATCACCTTCAGCGATTCTCACTTGGTAATACCCCGAGCGAAGATCCAACTTGGTGAAGTACCGCGCTCCTCCAACTTGAACAAATAGATCGGCAATCAAAGGAATGGGGTATTTGTTCTTAACGGTTACCTTATTCAAGGCTCGATAGTCAATGCATAACCGAAGCGATCCGTCCTTCTTCTTTTGGAATAGCACGAGAGCTCCATAAGGCGGTTTCGATGGTCGGATGAAGCCGGCATCCAACAAGTCCTTCAACTGCTTTCGGAGTTCTTCCAACTCAGTGGGAGCCATGCGATATGATGCCCTGGCAGGTGGCCTCGTATCTGATTCAAGCTCGATCTTGTGATCCACCTCCCTCCTAGGTGGAAGTTTCTTCGGGAGTTCCTTTGGCATTACGTGAGAAAACTCCTCGAGAATGTTTTCGATCTCTCTTGGCACGTTCTCCGTTTTATGGGAGTCATCATCCAGCTTCAACATGGCAAGTAAGTGGGTTCCCCATGTTTGACGCCTCTTGGGAGTTGCATGGCAAAGAGCGCCTTTATCCTTGCCTCCCGTCGAACCACCGGATCATATATGCACCATCCTCCTTTGCTATGCACATGGCACTAGCAAAGAGGATTGGGAACGCCTTCATCTTATCAAAGAATTCCATCCCAAGCACAAGTGGATGGTCATCCATCGTAACAACCGCAAGATCAACCGTTCCCTCCCATTCACCAATGCGAAGTCGTATATCGTGTGCCATGCCATGAATGGGTTTGGCTTCGGCATTTACCGTTTTGAGCACCCCTTTCTCATTGCTAATCCGAAGCCTAAGTCTCTTCGCTTCCTCCAATGAGAGGAAGTTATGTGTTGCCCCAGTATCAACCAAGGCACGAGTTGTGTATGGCATCAACGTACATCAACCCTTTCGATGAAGGTTTCGCCGCTACTACCTTCGCCGTGTTAAGCATTCTTAGAGAACCCATCTCCTGCACGGGTTCTCCCTCCACTTGGGACACCAACGACGAGAGTGCCTTTTTCTTCGGACATTCTCGAACATAGTGAGGGCCATCACATAGATAGCACTTCATCTCCCCCTTGGACTTCCCCGCGTCCTTGGGGTTGTCTTTGTTCCACGTTTCCTTGTTCGAACTCCCTTTGCTTGGAAAGTTCGTCATCGGCGCTTTGCCCTTGTCTCCTCCACCTTTCTCGGAGTGCCCCTTCGATTCCTTCGGTTTCGAATCGCCCCTCTTGAACTCTACGACGACTCCGCCGCCGCTATGGCCGCAGCAAGAGTTTGTACTCCCCGTGTTCGTAACTCTTGTTGTGCCCACGACTAGAGTCCATCCACAAAGTAGATGAGCTTGTCCTCCTCAGACATGTTCGGGATTTGAAAAAGTAACTCCGTGAAGTTCCTCACACAATCCCGGATGGTACCCGTTTGCTTCAATTTCCGAAGGTTTAGCTTGGCTTCGCATTGGGCGTTCTGCGGATAGAAATGGAACTTGAGATCTTTCTTGAAGTCCTCCCAAGTATCCATTGTGAAGACACCCGCTTGGATGTCATTATAACGACGACGCCACCACATGATCGTCGTGTCAGAGAGAAAGAGCGCATCTGTCTTCATCTTAATCTCTTCGGTCTCTATACCCACGTGATCAAAGTATGGATCCATGTTGAAGAGAAAAGCATCAATCTCTTTGGCATCTCGTTTCCCCGAAAACGCCTTTGGTTTGGAAGCGTCAATGCGTGGTGCCTTACCAACGACGTTGGCGCCTCCATTCGCTATGGCCGCCCTGCATAGCGAGACATCCTCCTTTATGACCTTCACATCCTCTTGAAGAGCAGTTACAGCCATGCGAAGATCATCAACCTGCGCTTGGAACTCAATTCGAAGTTTGTCCATCAATGAGCTAAGGACCCCTTGCAACTCATCTTTGAATGCTTCCTCCCGCGCATCAATGGCTTCATTGCTTGGGACATCATCCTCAACTCTCACCACCATCCTATCCATGATGTCTTCCACCCTCCCGAGTCGCGACTCGAGAGATGTTAGAACATCTTTCGACTTGGCCCTCCCCTTGCGCATGGTGACATTCGGGGCATTTCCCTTCTCAAACTCGGTCATATAGCTTTGGTCTGCCATTCTCCTTCTTACTCGACCTCGCTCTGATATCAACTGTCATGGGGTTAGATTTTCGCAACCTTTGTGGCACTCAAACTACTCATACCTTCGCTTGAGCTCAGCCGAACTCACACACCAAGAGGCTTTGTAAGAACTCGCAAAGTGAGAATGAGAACTTGGACACGCTTTGAGAGCAAAGAACGCTTTCTATTGCACTCGGGTTTTGTATGCTTTGTGTTTTTGGTGGTTTGGCAAATGAGCCAACCCCGTGTTTATATACACAACCTAGGAAAGTTCTAGACCCCGTATGTTCTAGACTTTTCTAGCCCTAGGGTTTACAAGAGAGTCCTACAAAACACTAGAAACCCTAACTCTCCACAAGTTTGTAGAATGGTGGAGAATGTTTGAGAAGTTTCCGGAACTCGGGCTAGGTTTTGCACCACATTGGATTGGGCTTCATTCGGGCCTAAGTGCTTGGCCCAAGTCCGATTTTCAAGCATTTAGCCCATGCGTAACATTGTCCTACTCTTCATCGTTTAGTACTTCTATGATATTACATCATATGAAATATACCATATTGTCTACAAGGGCTGCCCTCGCATTCTCGCTAGGGGGTGATGTCCCCTTGGACTCTTGCCCGCTCACCGGGGAATGAGACCCCGTACTGGGTGAGCGCAAATCACATCCGTCATGGATGTGAAGTAGTCGATAACCTCAACACTTACTATAAGAGGTCTTTTGAAGCAGAAAAAGCAAAGCAAAGGACATAATTGCGCAAACAAATAGAGGAAAGAAGCAGATGACGTATCAGAACCCACATGAATGCCAGAACAGTACGCAGCTATGCCATAAGCACTACTCATTTTTTAGTTTTTAGTTTTTTTTTTTAATTCCTTCCGTCCATATTCACTAGGGACTGAGATTCGAGGTACCTCAACAGGGCTTCCAAAGTAAAAGGTGAAAATTACCTAACGCTTTGCAGCTTTTCCATCTGAGAAGCATATTCCTTGTTAAGTGTTCCCTCATCGCCATGCTGGAACAAGAAAAGAAACAATGAAAAAGAGAAAAGAGTTCACATGAGAAGAATTTGAGTAAGAATTTGTACAAGAAACTTAAGTAGATTAAGTAGAAAACAAAATGCACAGGAAAAGCAAAAACAACAGGCAGCAAGAGATAGGACCAAGAAATTGAGAAGCCACACAAAACTATCAGCAGGAGCAAGCAACTCTATCGGCTTCAAAAGGATTTGAAACTAAGTCATCTTTAAATTGTGTAAGGCACTTGGACTTGGACACAAGCAACTGTGCACAACATGACTAAGAGAATAACCCGGCCTTTAACTCCGCTACATGATAGATGGCGTCATTCTCCTATTTAAAGTAGATAATAGATAGCAAATGAATTCTTGATTGTCGTTTCATCAGCTAAACACAATGGAGAATTCATGATTCAATACTTTCAGCATGTATTTTGCAGAATGAAGCTGGAACCAACGTTTGGAAAAATAGGGGTAAAAACCTAAAATAGATGTAGTAATCTTGCCTGATCGGTCAAGTCCAGTGCCATTATATCTCCATATCTTTGAGAAAGATCTTGAAAATGGCGCTCCACAATTTTTGGCTGGAGGAAGAGAAGTCATTTGCGAAAGCAATCACGTCACCTAAAAATAATCTAACTAATAAGGACTTGATGGATAACATACAAAGTAAAGCAGATGTACCTACCAAATCCTCATGATTAATAATGTTAAGTCGTGGTTTATAGCTCAAGTCAACAATTTGTTCCCAGAGAAGTGGAATTGACCCTCTTATCTGAAATTCCAAATCATGCTACACAGTCAGAAGTTACATCGAAAAGAAAGAGCAAGTTCTTTTCGTCACAACAATCACAAATTGAACAGCAAACCAAGGAAATCAGGTCTTTTGTTTTTCATTCGGTTAGATACTAAAACTATCGTGGGCCTTATATCATGAAATTGAGTTTTTGGCACAGTTGGTTCAATAATATGACATTAGTTAGCTGCTATATGTGGTCATGAGTTTGATCATACAAGCACCACTTGTTATGGAGCTTGTTAAGATGTTTAAGCATTAAGAGTAGATTCTATATGTGTCCATGGCTCCATGCTACAAGCCCATGTACAGAAATTACGTGAGGCTGAGTGTTAAATAACAATAAAATTGTGGGCATTCCGTTATCAGCTTGAGCTTTTGGTACAACAACACTTCTTAGTTCAGCATGAATAGAACAAATGATATATTTGATGAAACTATTCATACTTTGATCAAACTCTTCATGTTTCTTCTAAACTTTGTTCATTTTAAAAATAAAAAAGAAGAATTAGAATTAGAAGAGCAGCTGAATGTGGCCATCAAGTCAAGCTAAATGTCACAAAAACAAAGGGATTTAAGAAAATACCTGCAAAAATGAGCATCTGAAGCCTTCATATTCCAGCAGCTGCTCAGTCTCAACGAAATTTGCAACATCGCCATCGAGATTAGCTCCTCTCCTCCACATTCTGGTCCCTAATTATGTTGCAGAAAAATAATAGTCATATGACATCAAAGACCCCCATAAATGAGTAAACGATGTCCCCAGGACAGTGATGTTTACCTAGCCGCCTTGTGCACCTCCTTGACATCAATGTAATCCCAGCAGGTGAATCCTTCACCAAAAGTTCAGTACTCTGGAAGCTTAATCTTATTAAGGAAAATACACTCTGATTAAGAAAAATACACCAAATCCAACTGTTACAAGAAGTTAATAGAGATCGAGCATCCCGAGATTAGGAAAACATTTTTATTCCAATTGAGAAAAGAAATGTTGTAGGATATTTCCTTGCAATAAAGGGACAATGAAGAAGTCCAGCTGTATCAGAGGAATCAAAAAACAAAAATGGAATTAAACATCTTTGAGATAATCATGCAATTGAAATCAAGCAAGTAAAAACGACAAATTTCCAACCTTCAATTCAATTAGCTCTTCTAACAGATACCGGTTCCAAACATATCGTGGATCTGCCTGAAATTCAGATAAAACAATCAGACTTGAAGGCTGAAGCAGATCTCCTTTGGCAAAATTATGCATGTCAATAACAGGAGAATACTAAGGCATGAAAGGGATTTTCTTTGCCCTATTCCACGACAAAGAGATGAGGACTCCCATGAGAAGAAGTTAATAACAACGGATTTCCTATAACTCTTGGAAAAAGCCATTTTTGCAAACATGAGCTGTGACTAATTGGACACATGGAGCGATATTATCATTTACAAAGGCTCACTAATAGAATTTCAATAATTAGCTAAGAGACTCATTCCCTTTTCATTAACCATATATGATTTATAAAAAAAATCTCCACGAGTTGTTCTATGCTTGAGCCAATGTAAAAGCAAAATGCAATCATTTTCTACACATGATTCATAGAATCACAATGAAGGACTTACACAACTACAAAACATATCACAACAATGACAGCTAATGCTGCAGGAATTTCTAACATCAATATATACAAAGTCATAGAACATTTTTTCCCCTTTTAAGGAAGGGGTAGGTGAGTTGCGGGAACCAAAAGATGCAGCAAGTCAATGCCCAAACTTTGTCGTACCTGTTTCCAGATTGGCTTGCTCATCCTCTCTTTAGCTAAACCAAACCGTCGCTGGAAGCTGGCGAGATAATCAGTAAAAAATCACCATTCAATGCATGCATCATAAGTAATAGACCATGGATTCTCTATGCTGTGTGGGCTACGAAACAACTTACTTAAGTGTAATGTCTGTGACATAGGAGTAGTAAAGTCCCGGAGTAGCTTCCACCACTTTCAACAGATTCCTATGATAAGCATCATCCTTCTTCTGCAGCGTTAAATTTAGTGAAGCTGTAGTCTAGCAGTTGCTCTGGAGAAGATAGAAAAGGCCTCTTTGCGAAATCTCAACGAACAAAAAGCTAACGTGAGTTTGAAGATGAACTTACTTCCTGCGGTGTTAATCGCTTTACAGCCTTGTTGCATGCCACAAATTTCATAGACTGTACCCAAAAAATAGGAAATCCAAGATAAGCTCCCACTTCTTTGCGTGATGTTATCAAGAGTATGTATGCTCCTGCACATAATAATAGAAGCATAGAACGGATACTAGTATGTTGCAATGTCATTCCAAGGTTATCATTTCTGCTGTAGCAAACAGCTAGTCTACACTTTTAAGATCTAAAAATTAAGTAGAAGCTCACTAATTGTCGTACATCCAAACTTCATTGTCTGCAGGCATGACTCATGCACTACAATCTATTCAACTGTAGCAGCAACTAACCAAATGTTCATCAAAATCTATTCGAGCTATAGATAGTGAAATAAAACTAATAGAAGACTTTACATAATCCCAAAAAAAAAAAATTATCTAATTTTTTTTTATTTTTTCATTAAAGAAAATCTGAAAATTTTAATTTTACACCTCAAACTTTTGAGTGCAAGGCACCATTGACCACTGACTTCTGAGTAATTCAATAACCAATATGATAGGTAGATTTTAAAAGGAATTTTTCGACCAACCGTAAATGACACAAAAAAACTTGGGAATAAAAGAAAAGATTAATAGAGTACCTGATACCAATCTAATTGTCCCAGCTACACCATAAATTGTGCTGGTTTTTACAGGTGTTCCCATAACACCATCACCTACAATAAATCAAACCTGATTATGCTTTCCTTACATTGAGGCAGCAAAGGAGCTGAAAGATTAATCAGATTACTTTTCAAGTCTGGTTAAACTTAGTAAGAGTAATCCAGAAAAATCTTGGAAAGAGTTGGGAATTACAGCAGACTAAACGCACATAAATATTCAAGTAACAAGTGCATAGGCAATTGGCATGCAAAACTAAATTAGCACGCATGCCTACTTGCTTCAAGTCTGGTCAAACTTAGTAAGAGTAGCCAGAAACATCTAGAAAAGAGCCAGGAATTAGAGCATGCTAAATGTAAACAGATATTCGTTTAATAAATGCATAGGCAGCTCACATGCAAAACTATTCTTAGCATGCATCAATTATGTCTATTTGCTTCTTTAGAGCCAACATTTTCATCGTCACATGTAGGGCTGTACATGAACCAAACTGTTCGTGAATAGTTCAAGTTCGGCTCGATAAAAGCTCGACTCGACTTGACTCGACTCAAGAATAAGAAATTACTCGAATGATACTCGATTTTTGGATTCATCAAACAATTGAGTTCGACTTGTTAGATTGTGAACTCTTGGAATTTAACTTGAACTCGACTTGACTCGATCCGACTCGATGTGTTCTACTATTTTCTCACAAAAGTTTGTGTTAAATCATATGGAATTTGAGAAATAAAGATGTTATAAAGATGTCGTATGATAAAAGAAAAAGTCCAATTTCTTATAACTTTACCGTGAAAGTTAAGAGTAATGATGTTATGAATTTTGTTTGACCTCATAAATTTATATTATTAAGCTCAATTGTCTGCATTTGACTAGAAAAAACTATTTATATCATAATTTATATTTTATAAAATGATCCATAATCTTAATTTAATTCACAGTATTCGAGACCAACTTCAATATGGCTCAAATTTTGCTTTGATTAGTACTCGACAAACTACTCAAGTTCGACTCAAAATGAAAAGTAAAAGTTTGACTCGAGTTCATCAAAAGTTGACCCAACTCGGTTTGTGTATAACCCTATTCGCATGTTTTCTTCATAATTTGTTAGAATATTAGATTTATTATAAAGATTTTATTAGATACTACCTCTGTCCCAAAAGAATTACAACCGATTGACTTGGCACAATAATTTATGCGTGTGTTGTTTTTTATTGTAAAGACTAATTTGTCATTTAACTTGTGTGAGTGGGAGTGAGAAAACGAAAAAAGAAGAAAAAGTAATGGGATCAGAGCCATCATTGTTCTTGATCTGACCTATTCTGCTTCCGCTATCACCCGTGGGTGGTGACATCCACCACCAACTGGACCGAAAATATGATTGTTCTTATTTTATATATAATGTTCGATCTACTTGATTACTGTCTATCTGCCTACCGAGACTATTCGGTACTATCTGTCTGTTGGCTGAGACTATTTGGTTATTGCCTATTTGCCTGCCTGTCGAGACTATTCGATTAGTGTTCGCCTGTATACGAGACTATTCGATTACTGTTTGACTGTCGAGACTATTTGGTGACTATGTATCTGCATGCCGTGATCATCCGGTAACTATCTATCTGATACTTCTACTGTCTACAACTGCTATTGTTTCTGTGATTTCTTGACAAGTTGAAGATGCATTAGAATATTAGATTTATTATGAAGATTTTATTAGATATTATTTTATGTTAGAATATCCTTATTTTCTACTTTAAAATTATAGCTTAAATGTTGTTTCCTAGTATACTTAGTTTTATTCTTTCCTTATCTTAGATTTGACTACTATATGAATATAGAGCAAGTCTTCATCAATAAATCATCCTATTCTCCTCTCATATTTTATTTCGTAACATAATTCAAAGGGAAGTTTTCCCCTGGAGTTTCCTTGGACAAAGCAGAGATGATATACCATACACATTAGGAGACTAGAACTAATAAAGTACAAGGATCAATAGTTATTTATCCATTGTTTTCAGAGCACCATACACATAGCAACAAATAGATACCATATCTGTTTAGGCAATGCAATCACTATTAAGTTCCTCAAAATGAATTGAAGTGATATGTCAGAGTGACACACTCAATATTAGCCTTGAGGCATAGGCGTGATAGGTGTTATAGGCCAGATAGGCAAAAAACATAAAAGAAGTAGACTAAAAGCAAAGACTTCACATGGATGACTGAATCAATATTTCTCACCCGCCAAATTCAGGAAAAAAAAACCCAAAAACCAAAAAAGAAAAAGACTGAATTTCTTGGACAACTAAGTTCAGTTAATGCCATAGCTCCACTCGCCCTTTATAACTGCAAAACTATAGCTAGTCATTATGCTTTAATCTTTTATTTGTTATTTTTATTTTTGGGAGTGATTCCTTTTATGTTTGGTTTTCTGTCACTCAAAAGAAAGTGATCCCTAAAGCAAATTTAGGATCTTATCTTATGTTTAGATTCTTTTCTCGTCAAGGAGAACGAGAACAACTTAGGTTTGATCAACTGCCCATCAGCTAGACTAAGAGTTATAACACGATCATCTTTTGCTCATAGCAGTTTGACTAGAACTTTGGCACCAAAATAGAGGTTGATGTTAGGTTGCCAACCAACCTCAATTTCTGCCGTGCGAGTTTGACCTAAGAATCAAACTTAGCAAGAATAACTTGGTCATAAATTCAACTTTTAATGGAAATATTCTCCAGGTTTAAGAGCTAAGACTGTAAACATACTGCTCTAAACCGAAGCCTTTGGCACCGCATAAGTTGAGTTGAGTTGTAACTTTATTTTACTTCATTTTTTTCAGATTTTATTTTTCCTCGTAAGGTCTAACCATTAGAAAATGAGATTGGCTTATTAAATTGGGATGCCTATTGTTGAGAGATTTGAAGAAGTGAAGTGTTTTTGGTACCCTAAAAATATTTGAGAGTATCCAAATTTTTGGTATAAAACTGTTTTGAAATATGAGCTTTCACCTTGTCAATTCCAGCCGTATCATTCCCAATAATGATAATATCATCAACGTAAACAAGTAGTATCACAGTCTCTTGAGAATGTCGATGAACAAATAATGAAGAATATGCAGAGCTCCTAGAGAATCCAATGGGCTGTATAACCTTACTGAATTTCTCAAACCATGCTCGTGGAGATTGTTTGAGCCCATACAGTGATTTTCGAAGGCGACGCACATGGTTCTCTTCCGTAGTCTCATACCCAGGAGGCTGAAGCATGTAAACAATCTCTGTCAAGTCATCATATAGAAAGACATTCTTTATGTCAAGCTTATACAATAGCCATGAACGATGCACAACATGTGAGACAAGCACGCGAACAGTATTGAGTTTGGCTAATGGAGAGAATGTCTCTTCATAATCAATACCATGTTGTTGGGTAAATCCTCTTGCCACAAGACGAGCCTTTAATCTTTCAACTGACCCGTCGGAATTGTGCTTTACCGTGTAGATCTAACGATAACTAACACAAAACTAGCCTGGAGGAGTAGGGACAACATCCCATGTGTCATTTTCCCATAGAGCCTGCATCTCTTCATTCATAGCAGCTTTCCACCCTGGATGTGCAAGTCTCTCTTACTGAAGTAGGAACAGAAATAGATGACAAAGCATATGCAAACTTTCGAAGAGAAGGGGTGAGACGATGATACGATACAAAATTAGTAATGACATGTAAAGTACAAGTACAAGGATGCTTGCGAAGGGCAATGAGTAGATCATCCGAAGCAGGCGTCATTGGTGAAGGGTGAGAAGCTGCAGGAATTACTTTATAATTATATGCTTTACCCTTCAAGTATAGGTTCGAAGCGGAGCAGCAGCAGGTACAAGAGCAGATACAGGAGCAAGAGTAGGAGCATATACAAGTGGTGGGTCTACCTCACCAATAATAAGTTGAAGAAGTGGATTTGAAGAAGAAGAATAACATTCTGAAGAAATAAAGTAGGGTACTTGTTTAAGAAAAGTGACATCGGTTGATACAGTAGTTTTCTTTGTCTCGAGAGAATAGCAAGCATATCCCTTTTGTGTGCGAGAATACCCAGCGAAAAAATATCGAGATGCACAAGGGGCTAACTTATCTTGAGTAGGATCAAGACAGTGAACAAAACACGCGCATCCAAATACCCTCGGAGTGACACTGAATGGAGACTTGTCATGATATGAAAGAGAGAATGAGAATTTGTTTCCTACGATAACAGAAGACATTCAATTGATAAGATGGCATACAGGAAGGAAAGCAAAGTTCCAGTATATACGAGAAACGTCCATCTGAAATAATAAGGTTATAGTAACCTTTAAGAGATGACGATTCTTACGCTCAGCAACTCCATTTTGTAGGGGGAGTGTAAGCGCAAGAGATCTGATGAATGATGCTTTGTTGAGAACAAATATCCTGAAACTGTGTACCCATATATTCCCTACATTATCAGTGAGTATGACCTTAATAATAGTAAAGAACTGAGTATGAATTTCAGAAATCAATATACGAAACACAGAGATAACCTCAGATCTATCGTGCAACATAAATAACCATGTCATAAGAGAAAAATCATTTGTAAAGGTGACAAAATACTGAAAGCCCAAAAAACCTTTTCAGCTTATAAGGACCTCATATATCTGAGTGGACTACAACAAAGGGAGGAAGTATCACTGCGATCATGGACAACTAGATAGCTAGATCTGTGATGCTTTCCCAGTATACATGCTTCACAGCTGAACGTAGAGAAAGAAAAAGTAGGGATCATGATACGAAAGACAGACAAAGGTGCATGACCAAGTCGTCGATGCCAATCAATACTTGAAACCACGGAAAGAGCAGTAAGTGATGCATTCATATGATAAAGTCCCTAAGCTTCACGACCTTCACCAATCATTGCCTGAGTCCGATGATCCTGTATCACAAAAAAAGATGAAGAAAATATGATGGAGCAGTTGTGCTCTCTAGTAAGGTAACTAATAGATAGTAAATTATATCTTAAAAAAGATACTGAAAAAACAGATGGAAGAGTAAGAGAGGGAGTGAGAGAGAGGCCCTGAAACCAGATCTGGGTCTGGTGCGGCCCTCACCTTCGTCGGAGATTCTAGAGATGTCGATGCAGTTGTCGGACTCATCGGCCATCGCGACTGGGTGAAAGATTAGTGGAGGTTCTTGCTGGAAGGTGGCGGCTGGAGATACCAAGGCTCGTCTCATGTTGCCGTCTTAGTTTGCGTCAGATCTGCTTCGTTACAGGGAGAGAGGAGTTGACCGGTGGCGGTGGCAACGATCCAGGCGGCAGTTAAGTGTGAGATGGTTTCGATGGTGACGGCTAGAGTTGGCTCTGATACCATGTTGAGAGATTTGGAGAAGTGAAATATTTTTCATTGATAACCTAAGAGGGAGTATTTATACAACATATATTGATAGAGTAACTTAACCTATTTTCTACACCTATCAAGAATAAACTGAAGTTTGTTATCAACGGAAACAAGCCCTCAATTTACAAATTATGCTTATGCACACTTTTCTCTCAAAGACCCCGCTTTAAACAAGAATTTGGTACATTATCATATATATTGGACGCTATAGGTAGAATCTACTTCATTCACAATTACATCATCTGCTTAGTGCAATGGAAAACATGTGGCACAATAGGAAAATGAAAAATCTAAAAAAGCGACGGGCACAATTGAATTTGGTAGGAGGCTCAACGATAGTTTCCGTTTATATCCCAGAAAGCTGAAAAATCTTTCTTGCACAACACTTCTGAAAAAATATATGATGACACAAGGTAACCACATTTATTTCTTACAGAAGTAATATCTAACAGAACAATCATTCGAGCTTTTGACAATCACACTACCAGTCTCCAATAAACACAACTTATTAAGATGAAACAAAGTCGAAAGCACTAGGAGATAAAACTGCAACCAAGAGCAATTACATAGAGGATAACTCAACAAAACACAAACAACCGGGCCTAGAAAAGCCATACCACCTCCATGACCTCATTTGCTATTAGGATACAAATCATTTTGAGCTTTTGGTCACAAACATGTAGAAAAAGACTAGAATCTATATCGATTTAGCACTAAATCTCTGCACCAATCATCAATGAATTTTCAACAGAATGAAACCGATAGTTAATACCAAGGCCTTACACAACATTTCAAGACTCTTCTAAAAAAATAATATTTAATCGTCCCATGATATGAATAAAACATTACATCAATAAGTATGCTAGTTGAAATGCTTTTTTGTTTCCTTTGGGAGAGTACGTAGAACTGAAAAGCCAATACTGAGTTGCAGGTACTGTCAATTGCTTTATATGGAATCAAAAATAGAAATTATATGACCCTATATTGATATTTCGTATGGGAAGACCAACACATTGTTCACACTTCAAGGCCAAAAAGAGACTTAAGAAGATTAAAAAAAAAAAGAACAATGAATGATTTTTAGTTTCCACTATGTTTGGTACATCAATACTCAACAGCCCGAGCAAGCATTATTTTTTTCTCAAACCTATATTATTCCAACTCGAAACCAATTATCAATAAATGAAGTACCTCATAACTGTATAAATAGCAGTTTAAGTTCTCAAATTTCAGTGTAGTATTATACTAGTCAATCCGTCTGTTTAGTAATGCACGGGACAAAAGCGAAAAAGAAATATTTTTGTCGTACAATAGAAGAGGTAGATACGATAAATTTTTTGACTGATATAGTAATTATAAAGTAGTATCAAATATGAATAATATTTTTTGTAACAGATTGTGGAAATAAAATATTATTCTCTTCATTTATTTTTATAAGCTATTAAAATTAATTGTTAATATGATTTATAGAGTTGATAGATATTTGAGTTAAATCTTCACCTCTTAAAATTCAACACAAAAAAAAATATCGACTAACCAATAAATTTTAGAAAAAATTGCATTTAACTCCCTTGAAGTATTTAGTACCCCAAACCCTAAACCCTAAATCCTAAAACCCGAAATCCTAAACCCTAAAATCATGACACATGACTCCATTAAGTTTAAAAATATGCACATAACCCCTCTATCGTGAAAAAAATCCTATTATTTTGACATGAAATAATAATAAAAGGAGTTCGCAAAAAAGATCATTTGTATACTCCTCATTAGTTGTAAGAGAATATCAATTTATTTTGACACGAAAAATCATTTAAAGAAGTTGATAAGGGGTCATCCCTATATTTTCAAAATTTAGAGGGATCATGTGTCATTCTCGAATAATTCAGGGAGGTTTTATGCTATTTTTTCTGAATTTTATTGAATCGATCTTTTTCTTATAATTTGACTATTAATTTTATTTACTTTCTAATTTATTTAATTTATTTATATTTAATTTTATTTACATTGATTGGGCCGTTGTTCTAATTAAACCTTCATGCTCTGCTGCAAAAATCAATTGACAACGATTGAACTAAATATCATCTTATATCTAGTTGTTTTACTAGTATATTCTTGACACATACAAACACGAGCATGATTCCACCCCTCCATCTAAACCCCATACCAACAAACTCGAAACAACAATCAATCACTACACGCACCAAAACCAACCCTCGCTACTCAGAGAAACAAGATCGATGAAAGAGATTTGAGATGATAACCGTTGAGTGGCTCGATCTGACCATGAAAACGGTCGACGGAGAAGCCTTGATGAGGAGAATCGACGGCTGTGATCACATACTTGTCTTTGAACTCGTGCAGATTCAATCGATTGAAGAGCTTGAAATTGGGAGTTGAATTGGAAGATTGCGCTGCCTCGATCTCCATGATACTGTGGGAATGATTTGTTGCTTTTAATGGATGGCAGAGTCGCGGGTTATAGAGAGATTATTCTTGTCTATCCCGATTTCAGTTGCTTGTAAAATGAATTCTGAACATCATAACGGGAATTTGTTTGTAACATTAACTTGAGGTGTTAAATTATCTAAAATTATCTCATTTTAATTTATTTTTTCAACAATAAAAGGATTTATGGAGCATGTGTTAACATAGATATCTCTAATAAAAAATGAATGATTGAGATTAAAACAACACAATCATTTTAAACTAGACATATTTATGTCATAATACGCACTCTTTTTCCATCAATCAATTAAATATTAGTTTTCCTTAATATGATTATTACATAAAATATTTGCTTTTCTATTAATAAAATTATTAGATTTAAACCTAAGATTATTTTCCTCCATCCACAACATTCCGCCAGACGACGACTACGAATGACGGACAACGACGACAACAGACAGTCACGATGGACTAACGATTACAACAACATCAATATGTCTTCCTCGTCATTATCAACAACGTCAGTATGCCCAACCGCACGACGATGACGGCGGACGGCCATGACTAACTCATGACGATGACTTAACGGTTACGACGACGATGACGACGAATCGACGACGACCATGATCGATAAACTAACGACGACGATGAACTATCGATGAACCTATTTTCTCATTTGATCATATTGAGTTAATATGTGATGAAAAAGAGGAAGAAGAGATGATTAGCAAATACAAAAAAAATGGTCAACTGAATCTGGCTTGAAAAGATAATCAAAAGCACGAGATTGATATTTTTTTGAAAATAGAATGAAACATTATCAATTCTCCCAAAAGCAATGAAATGGATCGTTTAAAAAAATCAAAAAAAATTTAGAGAAAAAAAACGGTGGGTTATTTAAGAGAATTAATTTAGTTAGGTGGTATATTCGGTAATGATTTTTGTATTTGTCTAACACAGAAGATGATGTGTTGTTACCATCAAACTCACTAAACTTTTCCAAACATTCTAAATATTTTTGTGCGACAAGATTTAGACTCTTTATATTTATATTTATCATTCATACATCATGTCAATAGTGGAACGGCAACTTCTTTGTTGTTGCGATTTCAATTCAAACATGTGATGTATATAAATCTTGGGACGTCTATAAAAAAAAAAAAGGGACGGATGAGTCAAACATATGTCCTGTTAATTGGTTGGAATTGTAAACTGTAAAAAGAAAACACATAATAGTCTATATACATTGATAGTTCTCACTCTGCTTTCTACTTTTCACTGTGTTGCTGCTTTTGGGATCTAGGCTATCGTAGTTGCAGCTCCCTCTTGTCTTCTCTTTTCCAGGAGTCTCCATCTCCACATCGCCATCTCGTCCGTCTTCCTTATGTAACCAAACTTCTCAACATGGTATCAGAGCTCAGATCCGCTGCTGCTACCACTCTCCTTATCCGTCATTGACGGAGCCGTCAGATCTGAAATTCGCTGACGCCATTGCTCCAGCCACCACCATCAGTCAGCTCTCCTTCCCTCTCCTTGCTACGACGCTAGCCTCTTTCCCCGTAGCCTCGGTTTGTCACCGTCGTTGCCACGAAGTCAGATCTTGGTCAGATCTGAGGAAAGGTTCGTTACCCGAAACCTTGTACTTGGTCAGATCTGGATCATCTGAAGAATATTATGTACAAGAATTGAACTGGGTCTTGAACAACAGCTGGTCCTTCCTAGAGATTCTTGTCTCGAGGGATATTTCAACAAGATTTTGGTGCTGTTGGTTCTCCTAGTTTTGAGGCTGCACTTGAAAACTTCCTCATCAGGAGTGCTGGTTATGCTGTGGCCAGTTTTCTACTTCATCCAAAGGATAGGCACAAAACGGGAACCTTCTCTTTGATAGAGCGAAAATTACCATCGCTCAAATATTTTCTTATTGTCACAGTTTCCCAGCATCAAGCTACATAGCCAAACCAGCAGCCTCATGGCTTGATGATTTTTTTAACCCTGTACCAAATCAGCACGAAGTATCCCCAGCGTTGTGATGTACTAGCTGCCAGATTTTGCATATCTCGATGATCATGACTTATTTCTCGAGTTCCTCTTCCATCAGTCACGCATCTGGAACAGATCATTTGACCTTAAATTTCAAGAATGATCTTCCGTTGACCATCATCTCTCTCTCCGGGTGTAGTGATTATCTGGAGTGGTCTCATTCGGCATCTTGGGCTTTCGCCGGGCGTGACCTCTCTCATCACTTGACCACCTCTCCACCGATACCGACTGATACCACCTATGCGACATGGCTTCATGACGACAGTCGGGTCTTCTCTCTCCTCATCAACTCTATGAGCGATGAGATTTGCCGCATGGTTGTATTCTTTGGGATTGCCAAGGAGGTTTGGGAATAGCTTAAGGGTCTTTTCTCCTCGGAAGATAGTTTACAGCTGTTATATGATATCTTCCAGACCATGGCCACCGCCGATCCAATGGATGACATTCCGCACTTTGCTACTCAGTTTCAGGGCCTCTTCCAGGAATGGTTTCACCATCAGCCATTATCCACTGATCTGGCTACACAACACTCCCAGGGAGAGACCATGGCCACCGCCGATCCGATGGATGGCATTTCGCACTTTGCTGTTCAGTTTCAGAGCCTCTTCGAGGAATGGCTTCACCATCAGCCATTGTCCACTGATCTGGCTACACAGCACTCCCAGGGAGAGACCATGGCCATCGCCGATCCGATGGATGGCATTCCGCACTTTGCTGCTCAGTTTCAGGGCCTCTTCCAGGAATGGCTTCACCATCGGCCATTGTCCACTGATCTGGCTACACAGCACTCCCAGGGAGAGGCTCTTGTTGGTGTTATGTATCTTGCTCGTCTTTCGTCCTATATTGACAGTGTTCGCTCCACACTAATCTCAGCCGGAGGCAATCCTACCTTGACCAGCATTTTTGCGACGACTATACGAGTTCCTCCTCCGACTACTCCTCACTCGGTAGCACCTGCCTCTGTCCTTGCTATATAGGGTTCATCTCATGGCGGTCTTACTTTTGGCCGTGCTCATCCTCGTGGTGGAGAGCATCGGGGTTCAAGTGGTCGTAGCAGTGGAAATTTACACTGTACATACTGTGCTCGATCCAATCATGTAGAGGTCATTTGCTGAAAGAAGCATGGGTACCCTGATCAGTCACCGGCTCCTTCTTCTCGACAGGTGTCAGCTGAGACACCCTCGACTTCCACTTCCACTGATAGTTTTTCCTCCCAAGATCTTCAATCTCTTCGAGAACTTTTGTCTCGATCAGCCCATATAACTACTACCTCAGGTATAACATGTCTTTCTAGCTCATCCTCATGGGTCATCGATTCAAGTACAACAGATCATATCACTCAGTCCATCATTCCCTCTATAATTGAGACACCACATCAGTTCATCACAGTTACCGATGGGAATATCGCTCCTGTGTTGGGTTCAACCGCCTCTCTCTCATCTCTTACACTTCCATTTATTCTTTCAGTACCTTCTTTAAGATATAATTTACTGTCTGTGAGTTACCTTACTAGAGATTACAACTACTTTATCACCTTTTCTCCTTCTTCTTTTATGATACAGGATCTTCAGACTCAGGCAGTGATTGGTGGGGGTCGTGAAGCTCAAGGACTTTATCATATGAATGCATTACCTGCTGCTCTTTCTGCTGTTACGAGTATTGATTGTCATCGACGACTTGGTCATGCACCTTTATCTATCCTTCGTATCATGATTCCTAGTTTTTTCTTTCTCTGAGTTCAGCTGTGAAGCATGCATACTAGGAAGTGCAGTTGTCCATCCTTCGTACCACTTTCTCTGAAGCAGCACAGATCTAGCTTTCCAGTTATCCATGCTTGCAGTGATACTCTGATAGGAATGTGCAATCCCTTCGTTTGTATAGAAATTGATGTAACAAAACTTAAATGTATTAATAGTAATATAGTTAGGATATTCAGGCTAGAAGTCAAGTAGGTAGTTGCAGTGTAGATTAAATGCAAGAGTGCAGATGGTTGCAGATGTAGAGGCATAGTGCAGACCACTAGATGCATACTACTACGAAGACTTTGGATGAACAACTAGTATATTAACAAGCAACGAAAGAACATGAAGGATTCACAACAAAAGACTGAGGTTGTAGATCAAGACCAACACGGCAAGACATAAATTGAATTAGAGACTGTGCAGACGAGATATTGCAACAGAGACTGTGTGCAGACGAGATCATGCAGTAATCTGAATTGCAGTAGAGATGATTGCTAGTGTGGGGTCAGAGGGTTGAAGTTAGTCAAGTGAAGATTCAAGTTAAAGTATCAACAGTACTAATTCTGGAGTCAGTGGACTGCCATCATCAAAAACGAGATAGTGGAGACATCAGTGGTCTACCAACATCAGAAACGAGATAATGGGGAACATGAGTGGACTGCCAGGAATAGTACGTTGCAAAAAGGGTTCGTTCCTTGAGCCTTTAAAAGGGAACCGATGAGGCTTATTAAGAAGTGCTGTTGTTGAACGTTGATTGAAAAGCAAAGAGTGCAAAGCAATATAACAACAAAAAGATTACTCAAGAAAGACAAGTCGTCAAGAAAGAGTCCAGAGTTCGGATTTGTGCAAAGTCTCGAGGTTCTTTGCTTTTCATATGAGTTAGATAACTTGTAAAAGGAAAGTTTCTTGTAAACAAAAACAAGAAGATAGTGATACTCATCTCTTGGATTGACTACACTAGTCATCAAGGGAAGACTGGACTAAGCTCTCGATCATCATTTGATATTGAGTGTCTGAACGAGTATAAATATTGTGTCCACTTACTGCTTTCATTATACTGATACTTAGAATTGCTTTTAAAAAATTATCACAGCCTAACTCGAGATATAGACTCAAGGAGTTGCAAATCTCTAGTGCAAACCAGATAGTATCATCTGCAGACTACCTGATTAGTCTGCACACAATACTAGTCTGCACAATATCATTATTCCGAAGAAAAGATTAATAAAATCTCAAACAACCTATTCACCCCCTTTCTAGGTTGAAACTCAAACCTTACAATTGGTATCAGAGCGTGACTTTTCAGACTTAACGGTTATTGGAATGAAAAGGTCACATATTATATTTGCAAAGAAGTTACTAACAGTTTGCTTGTGTGAAGATTATTATGGCACCACCAAAATTTCCTAAATATCCAAACAGTGGAGAACCCCCAACTTGCTCTTTCGACAAGTTCAACCACTGGAAGCTGAGAATGCTTGCACATCTCAACTCCATTGATGAGAGGATGCAAGATATTGTCCTGGATGGACCAAGTGTTCCAATGATGCCAGATCCAAATGACTCATCAAAAGAAGTACAACGGCCAAAGTCCCTCTGGACCAGAGAAGATTGGGATCTAGAGATGGTTGGGAGAAAAACTCTAAATCAAATCTTCAAATCTCTAGATGACAACATGTTCAAAATTATGGTTCATACCAGACAACAAATGAAGCATGAGAAGCTCTAATGCTAAGAAACGAAGGAACTAATGAGATCAGAGAGAACAAGAAGGATGTATTGATACAACAATACGAGCTGGTCTCAATGAGGTCTGATGAAGATTTGACAACCTTCTTTGAAAGGTTCAACATTCTCATCAACAATCTCAAAACATTGGGAAAGATTTTCGAAAATAAGGAAGTCAATCTTAAGTTTGTAAGGTCTCTTGGAGAAATCTGGAACACAGACAACTGCAATAAGAGAATCAAGAGATCTAACAAAGATCTCTGCAATAAGCCGAAAAATCTCTTTGGCGTTTAGTATTTTATCATCTTTATAGATGATTTTTCTCGTATGACATGGTTATTCCTGTTGCATGATAGATCTGAGATTGTCTCTGTGTTTCGTACATTCATTTCAGAAATCCATAATTAGTTCTTTGTTAATATTAAGATCATACACACTGATAATGCACGGAATATACGGGTACATAGTTTCAAGATATTTGTTCTCAATAAGGCATCATTCATTAGACCTCGTGCTTACTCTCCCCAACAAAATGGAGTTGTTGAGCGTAAGAATCGTCATCTCCTAGAGGTTGCTAGAACCTTATTATTTCAGATGGACATTCCTCGTATATACTGAAATTTTACTTTGCTTGTTGCATGTCATCTTAGCAATAGAATGCCTTCTGCTAACCTAGGTAATAAATTCCTATTCTCTATTCTATATCATGACAAGTCTTCATTCACTGTCACTCCGAGGGTATTTGGATGCAGATGTTTTGTTCACTGTCTTGGTCTTACTCAAGACCAAGACAGTACCCTACTTTACTTCTTCAGGATGAAGAGATGCAGGTTGTATAGGAAAATGGCACACATGATGTTGTTCCCACTCCTCCAGGGCAGTTTTGTGTTAGTTGCCATTGGATCTACACGGTAAAGCATAATCCTGATGAACCAGTTGCAAGATTAAAGGCTCATCTTATGGTGAGAAGATTTACCTAACAATATGGTATTGATTATAAAGAGACATTTTCTCCAGTAGCCAAGCTCAATACTATTCGCGTACTTGTCTCACTTGCTATACACCGTTCATGACCATTGTACCAGCTTGACATCAAGAATGTCTTTCTACATGGTGACTTCACAAAGACCGTTTACATGCTCCAACCTCCTGAGTATGAGACCGAGGAGGAGAACCATGTGTGTCGCCTTCGAAATTCACTATATAGGCTCAAACAATCTCCACGAGCATGGTTTGGGAAATTTAGCAAGGTTGTATATGCCATTGGTTTCTCCAGGAGCTTTGCAGATTCTTCATTATTTGTTCATCGACGTTCTCGAGGGATTGTGATACTACTTGTTTACGTTGATGACATTATCATTACTGGGGATGATATAGCTGGAATTGTCAAGATGAAATATCATCTCTCAAAACAATTTCATACCAAAGATTTGGCTACTCTAAAATACTTTCTAGAGATTGAGGTTGTTAAGCAGAGAAAGTCTCTTTTTCTAAATCAGAGGAAATACTGCTTGGATCTACTAAAAGAGTCAGGATTTCTTGGGTTTAAATGAGTTGACACTACAATGGAACAAAATCTCAAGCTTTCCAACTTTACTCATGAGTCGGACATTATTATTCCAAATCCAGACATGTATCTGAGGCTTGTTGGCAATCTTATATATTTGAATGTGACCCGATTGGATATATCTTTCGCAATGAGCTTAGTGACTCAGTTCACGCATACTCTAAGAAAATCTTATCTTAAAGCTGTTGAGCACATTTTGAGATATTTGAAGGCATCTTCTAGTCAGGGCCTCCTCTATAGACATATAATTATCCCCTCTCTCACAGCATATACTGATGCTGATTATGCTGGGTCTCCTGACGACATACGTTCTACTAGTGGTTACTGTACATATTTTGGTGGAATCTTATTACATGGCGAGCCAAAAAGTCAACGGTTGTAGCTCGTTCCTTAGCTGAAGTAGAGTATAGAGCTATGGCTCTAGCTAATTCTGAGTTGGCTTGGTTTGAACGTCTCCTATCTGAACTCCATCTTCAGTTACCTAGTCCTTTAGTTCTCTACTGTTATAATAAGGCAGTCATCCACATTGCTGAGAATCTAGTCTTCCATGAGAGAACAAAGTACATAGAGATTGGTTGTCACTTTATACGTGAAAAGGTTCAATAGAGGACAATCCAGTTGCAACATATACCAGGTGGTGACCAAATTACAGATATCTTCACAAAAATCTTATCTCGACCTCTTTATTGTCATTTCACCTCTAAATTGGGCTTATTAGACATATATGCTCCAGTTTACGGGGGTATGTAAAAAGAAAACACATAGTAGTCTATATACATGGATAATGCTCACTCTGCTTTCTAATTTGCACAGTGCTGCTTGTGGGATTTAGGCTGCCGTAGTTGCAACTCCCTCTTCTCTTCTCTTCTCCAGGAATCTCCATCTCCACGCCGCCATCTCGTCCGTCTTCCTCATGTAAGCCAACTTCTCAACATAAACCAAAGTTTTATTAGGCTGTGCAGTTTTAAGTTTAATTGCTTCTAAACCCTTACTAAACATTTTAAATATTTTCTACAATGTGTGACAAGATTTAGACTGTATATTTATATTTATCATTCGTACATCATCAGTAGTGAAACTACATTTTTGTTACTGTTGGGATTTTAATTCGAACTCATAGATCGATCAAACATGCCATCTTAATCGATCAGAATTGTAAATCGTCTTTTTAGGTCATGTATTTTTAAGTTTATTTGTTTTTATAAAGGAAAGTAAATAAAAGTCACTCTCTCCATCTCATACAAATTCGTAGTTTATCAAGACGAAATCTGACCAGTGTAATTGTATACGCAAACAATCTATTTCAATAATTTACATTTCTAAATTACATACTCTAATTAGCATTTTTATATATCACTTCATTTGATGAAAATTAAAACTCATATATATATAATATTAAAAATTACATATACGTCGTAGATTATCGGGGACATAAGGAGTATATAACTTGAAAAGAGGATTTAGCACTGCAATGAATTACTCTATCAGCAATATTGTTGAGCTCCTCTTAATCCTACACGTGACTAGTGTGGCCACGAACTCGCATCTGCAAGCACGGTGAGCAAACAGTCCTTGTCTAGGTGGCCTTGCAATAAACATTCAAAGAGCGGAAAGTGTGTTAAATTTATGAATGATCGCTGTCAAGCTTCCTGTGCAGCTGTGCTGATTTGATTCTATCAGCATTTGCATAAAGTCCAGTTCTTGCTTGAACACTGAATTCTTGTGATGGGAGTCCCATGAACCCTTTGCTGAAGATTCAAGTTCTATAGAAATTTTATTCTCATATCCATGTGGAAGCAACCAGCTTGTTTGGTTGTAAAGAGTCGTCAAGTCCATGGACACCTCGATGATGGTAAGTTTCTTATAGAAGTCTTATTTTAATACTTTCTTTGTTCAAGATAAATTACAATATGTTCATTTGTAATGATTTTTAATAAAATTATTGATTTAGGTTTCTTTTTTCATTATGCACTTATGAGTGAGTATGAGTTGTGAGTGGGTAGAGTGAAGAAAAATAAGAGAAAGAAGTATTAGAATTGTGAGTGGATAAAAAAAAATGATGAAAAAAATGATGTGATATAAATTAGGGATATAAATTTATGCGACAGTATAGGTATATATACTTTTGGGAATTATGCATAAATTTATTATGGAAAAAAGGAGCTATAGTAAGTACAGGAATATTGGTTGTAGCCCTCTCTCAATTTTTTTTAAAAAAAATTAGATTACTTTTTATTTTTAAAATTTTAAATATAAAATACATGATAGTTACATCTTGATTTTGTAAGGGTTGTAGTCTATGCCACATCCCCGCTATATTATATAACTATAGGTTCTTTTAAAGACTTTTGAATAGCCCAGTGGTTTGGGTGTGTAATCTTGTCTATGAAGGTCCAGGTTTTGAATACCCCGTGACTTCTGCGTTGCTTAGTTTGCAATTTCTTGTCAATTTAGGTCTTTTTTTTTTTGTTTTCTTTCCCTTTTGCTACTCCTTTAGTCTTTTCTTTTTCACTTTTGGCATATTATTGAACTTGAATTCTTAACTTTTTTCGTTCTTTATCTTATTTAAATATGTTTTTTAAGACACAAAAAGAGTAATATATATAAACTGCTTTACTAAATCATGTGAGAAATTTTAAAACATAATATGTATTTTACTTTATTTTATATATTTTTTTTTCTTGTTTAGAAATTTAAGAAACGATACATTTCAATACCAATTGGCCCCCCATATGATTAATTCCTAGCTCCGTCCCTGGTTCTACAATACAAGTTGAATCATACTTACTAAGAGGTCAGATTAATCTTGTTTGAGCTCTTTTTTTGTGATCTAGCGGCAGAGGACACAAGTTATAGATTCTGAATACAAAACAATGTTGTTATTTTAATTTAATAATCAAAAGCAGAACTTCACTTCTGTTTGCGAACAATAGATTATAATGGTTTATCCTCACCCCAATCCTCCACACCACAGAAAAACCACGCTACCAGAGCATGATCTAGAGTGATATTGATGATATAAAGGTAAAAACTCCCTAAAGAAGGACTTGACCATGTCATTGACTTTGGTTTTTACCTAGTTAATTAAGCCCAATAAGACAAAGCCCAACCAAAAGGAGAAAATCCATCCAAGGAGTAGACCCCCTGTGAAAGACAAGGGCTCTCACTTCTACAAGGTATTGAACCCCTTATTTACTCCACTATATTGAATGTTTTCTAATTTCTGTATTAATCAAAATACG
>LIEC01007098.1:32822-65103 GCA_001925005.1 Drosera capensis
GGGGGGGGGGGGGGGGGGGGGAAGGGTTGAATAGGTTAACTTCATAGACAAGATTGGACCTAAATGTAACAAGATTTATGATAAGTGTAAATCTTGTTGTAACAAGATTACAACAAGATTGCACAAATTTATCATACGACAATATGGAACCAAACAATATCCCCCTAAATTTATGATAACAAATCTCAAATCTAAAAACAACAAGATTACACTTACAAACAATCCTTAATAAAAATGTTTTGATCTCATTTTTTAGAAAAACAAAATTCTAAATGTAAGTTTATGTCCTAGTTCTATCATCCATGTGTTGCCTATGATCTCCTCCTCTGTTGTCTTTATGGTAGTCTACAACATGCCTAGGGGACTTTCATCTTGATCTGTCCCTATGATGTCCTATGTGATGCTCCCTTAACCTTGATCTCCTTTCTCGACGTTTCTTAATCGATGCATCCTTGGACGTTGGCTTTCTTCTTTTCTGCTTGTCCTCCCTCTGAGCAGTAGATTCTTTCTCCCCCACTGCTCTTTTCTTGCTATCCCTGTAATCTTTGGTCTTCCCCCTTTTGTTATCATCAGTTTGAGATTTGAGAAGATTTTAGGCCCTCAGTTTAGCGGTGAGACCTTCAACTACCTCTCCTAAGGACTGTATTTCTGCAGTAGTGATAGCATGTGGTGTATTTGTCTAGGTGACCTCAATCTGATTACAATTTTTCAGAGAGCGAACTTGATGATTGTTACGCTCTAATTGATTTTGGGTTGCCTCCAATGATTGTTGAAGATGTCTAACTTGTGCAGTTTAAGAGCTCCTGAGATGGTTTATTGTAAAAATATTGTGAATGTTGGTGTTGTTGCTGTGGTTGATCTCCTGAAGAACCCTCTTGGTGGCAAGTACAATGCCTTCATGAAGAGTCCATATTTTTCATGTTGTAGCTTCTGTAGGTTCTGAGTAATAGGATCCAAGCCTTGCAGTAGAGCATTATCAATTTTTTGGCCAAGTTATGAAGTGCCTTGATATTCTTGTCAAGGCTGAAAAGCCACTTGTTTGCAGTTATCATTTCTGCTTCTTGCCCTGGTTCAGGTGTGATGATGTCAATCCCTTTGAGTTTTGTGTGTGCAGATCAGGGATTCGTTTTGGCTTCTAAGGGGAGACAGACTTCTTTGTTGCTTCAAATGCTTTTCTAAGGCTGTGTGAAGCTATCCTTAGAGTCATTTGTGGATCAGTTATGGCGCTACATTACAGATGGAGAGCATCGACAAACATTACAGATGGTGGCCCTTTTCTTGTCTATTGATATGGTAGCACACAGACACCTTTGATCGATGACGGTAGGGGTGGTGTATTGGTTGAAAATCTTACATCGTTGAGAATGGAAGTCTTGGCTGTGGAAACACGACTGGAGTGTTCTCTGGTTGTAGTGGAAGCGAGGGTGGCAAACGGCTTCGATAATATTTGTGTTAATGATAATGATGCTATTGTCGATGGAGGCAGTGATGATGGCGACGAAGGTGTTGGTATTGGTGTGGATTTTGATGGCAAAGATGACACCGACAATGTGTAATTATATGTCAATGGAGGTAATGGCGTTGGCAACACCTCAATGCCTCTTTCAAGTAGTAATAGATCCAACTTTTTATCGACTACGATGATAGCTGCTGCGAGTGCATCATGTGCGATTTGGAGGGGAGTAGACTCTGCCATGGAAATAACAGAGACTCAATGAGAGCACCAAATGATACGAACCTTTTTCAGGAAAAGGTTCAAAGTCCAAAAAATGGCGAGGTAGAGAAAAAGGATTAGGGAAATGATGATAGTGTAATGCCCCAAGATTTATCGTCAATAGAAACATGATATATGGTGTCACCGCCGTTACGACACTTAACAAGACGATAAGAAATAGGATTATTTCATGAAGCATTTCCAATCAGGGAGATCACACACTTCATAAACATACAAGCACATCTTTTAATTTTAATTTTCACGAGCTTGTAACCTTAGGTTGTAAATAAAGGTAACGACGCTTGTTACCTCAATGTGCAATCCCTTTATTTGTATAGAAATTGATGAACAAAATTTAAGAGTAAAACCATTATGTAGTTAGTGTGCTTAGGCTGGAAATTAGGTTAGTAATCTATAGTCAAGGATTGATACGAAAGAGCAGACGATCACAGATGGAGAGCATTGTGGACCACCAGATGCAGACTACTACAGAGCATTTCCGCTAAGCACCTAAGACATGTATAGACAACAAAAGACCTACAAATGATTCAGGATCTGGGATTAATCTTGCAAACAAGGACCAACACAGCAATGCATGGATAGCATCAAATATGGGTGCAGACGAGGTTACAGCTGTGATAGAATGTAGGTGAGATCTCAATGGTACTGCGTGCAGATTGAGTTATAGCGGACTGGAGTACAGTAGAGATGGTTGTTAATGTTGGGGCAGAAGTCTGAGGATCAATCACATCGAATATTTAAGGTTTAGAGTGACACTATGAGGACTAAAAAAGGTGAGCTGTTAACATCTGTAAAAGTTCACATGTGACAAGCTGTCATCAGGTCAAGTATACAAGTCACGGATTCATTTTCTTAGACTATAAAAGGGGATCAAAGAGCTCAAAGAACAATGCTGTTGAACAAGAGATTGAACGTACAAGTGTGCAAACCAATTTGAATTCAAAACGGTTTAAGTTAGAAGAGTTGAAGAAGAAAAGGAAAAAGAGGATTCACTAGTCTGCACTGAAGAACAGAAGCTGCAGCAGAGTCTAGTGAAGGATTTGTGCAAAAGAAATGAACTAGTCACCAAGGAAAAACTCGACTAAGTCCTTAGTTATTAGTTGATAATGAGTGTCTGAACCAATATAAATCTTGTGTTCTTCATTTTCTTTTCATTGTTTTGAGCTATTAGAACTGTTAGGAATCAATCATAACAGCAAACAGAAACAAACTTTTAAAGTTTAAGTCTCTATTGCAAACCACCTCAGTAGTCTACAAAGAACATCAGTGTATTGAAATTCATTATTCCGCTACATTACACTGAAAAATTTTAAAACAGCCTATTTACCATCCCTCTAGGTTGTACCTATGGATATTACAAAACTACTACAGAGAATTTCATAAGGCAGCTAAGGCATACATGGACAACAAAAGTCCTATAAATATTTCAGGATTTGGGACCAATCTTGCAAACAAGGCCCAACTTAGAAATGCATAAAGGATTGCATCAGATCTGGGTACAGACAAGATTACAGCATTGACTGGGTGCAAACGTGGTCTCAAAGGTACTGAGTACAGACTGAGTTACAATACACTAGGATACAACAGAGATGGTAGCTAAGTTGGGGCAAAGGTTTGAGGATTAGTCAAATTAAAGATTTGAGGTATGGAGTGACAGTACGGGGATCAGAATACTTCTGTGCTATCAACATCAATAAAGGAGTCACATGTGTTGCTACCGGATAGGTTGTCAACACCAGGCCAAGTACAGTCACGGGTTCATTCTCTCAACCTATAAAAGGGGATCAAAGAGCTCAAAGAATAGAGCTGTTGAACAAAAAATTGAACATACAAAGTATGCAAAATCATTCTCAATTCAAAACTATTCAAGTGAGCTGAATTGAAGAAGAATAGGAAGAAGAGGGTTCACTAGTTTGCATTGAAGAACAGAAGCTACAGCATAGTCCAACAAAGGATTTGTGCAAAGGGTCTAGGTTCTTAGCCTTTAACAAGTTAGCTACCTTTTAAAGAGGTTGTCTTGTAAGCCAAAAATAAGAAGATAGTGAACTCACCTCTTAGATTGACTACACTGGTCATCAAGGCAAAACTAAACTAAGCTCTCTTTTAGTCGTTGATAACGAGTGTCTGAACCAGTAGAAATCATCTGTTCTCTACTTTGCATTTTTAGAACTGACAGAAATCAATTAAAACAGCAAACAGAGACAAGTTGGGGAACTTTGGTGGTGCCATTGTTGATGATAATCTTCACATAAACAAACTGTTAGTAACTTCTTTGCAAGTAGAATATGTGACCTTTTCTTTCCAATAACTGTTAAGTCTAGAAAGTCAGGCGTTGATACCAATTGTAAGGTTCAAATTTCAACCTAGAGGAGGGGGAGAGAGGGTGAATAGGTTATATAAGAGTTTATTGATATTTTTATATGGAATACTTAATCTGTGCAGACTATTGTTTTATGTAAACTAATCAGGTAGTCTGCAGATGACAATTGGTAGTCTACAGTAAAGATTTGTAATTCTTTGAGTTTATCCCTTTTTGGATGTGATGATTTGTTAGAAGAAATTCTAAATATCAATGCAGTAAAAGTAATAAATAGACATAGTATTTATACTGGTTCAGACACTCGATATTAGTTGATAATCGAGAGCTTAGTCCAGTCTTCCCTTGGTGACCAGTGTAGTCAAGCCAAGAGGTGAGTATCACTATCTTCTTGTTTGAGCTTACAAGAAACTTCCTTTTTGCAAGTTATCTAACTTGTACAAAAGATAAAGAATCTAGATGCTTTGCACAAATCCAAACTTTGGACTCTGTTGCAAGACTTGGTCTTCTGCAGACTAGTGACACTTTCAACTGTTTCTTCTCGATTTGGCTTTCTTGAGTAATCTCTGAATGTTTAGATTGCTTTGCACTCTTTGTCTTTCAATCTCTGAATTTGTTCCGTTGCTACTTTAACTCAAATCCTCGCTTGACTGACTTTAAATCTCTGACCTTACCCTGGCAATCATCTCTACTGTAGTCCAGTCTGCTGCATCTTCTAATCTATACCCAGTCTCTATTACAACCCTAGTCTGTATCCCATACTGAAATCCTAATCTGCACCCAGTCTCTGTTGTAACTCTTGTTTGCACTCAGATCTAACTCAATTCATGCCTTGCCATGTTGGTCCTCGTCTACAAGCTCAGTCCTTCATCCTGAAGCCTTTTTTCTTCTTTTGTTGCTTATCAATGCACTACCTATTTGTCCAAAGTCATCTGTAGTAGTCTACATCTGGTGGCTTGTACAATCCTGATATATCTGCAACCGTCTACTCACTGGCATCTAACCTAGACTGCAACTACCTACTTGACTTCTAGCCTAAACACACTAACTATATTATAACTAATACATCTAAGTTTTATAATATTAATTTCTATACAAATATAGGGATTGCGCATTCCTATCAGAGAATTTTGGCAAGCGAGCTAAGATATGCATGGAAAACAAAAGACCTATAAATACTTCAGGATCTAGTATCAATCTTATAGACAAGGGCCAACTTAGCAATGCATAAAGGATTGCATCATATCTGGGTGTAGATAAGGTTACAGCAGTGACTGGGTACATAGAAGATCTCAATGATACTCAGTATAGACTGAGTTACAGAAGATTGGTATACAGTAGAGATGGTTACTAAGGTTGGGGAAAAGGTCTAGGGATTGGTCAAATCAAAGATTTGAGATATAGAGTGATAGTACTAGGATTAAAATATTACTGTATTGTCAACATTAGTCTAGGAGTCACATGTATTGCTAACAGACATGTTGTCAACATCAGGTCAAGTACGATCACGGGTTCATTCTCTTAACTTATAAAAGGGGATCAAAGAGCTCAAAAAACAAAGCTATTGAACAAAGAATTGAACGTACAAAGTGTGCAAGATCATCCTGAATTCAAAGATGTTAAAGTTAGCTGAATTAAAGAAGAATAGGAAGAAGAGGGTTTAGTAGTCTGCATTGAAGAAGAGAAGGTGGAGTGAGTCCAGCAAAGGATCTGTGCAAAGGGTCTAGGTTCTTAGCCTTTGACAAGTTAGTTAGCATGTAAGCCAAAAAAAAACAAAAAACAAGAAGATAGTGAAGTCATCTTTTGGATTGACTACCGTGGTTACCAAGGGAAGACTAAACTAAGCTCTCGTTTAACAGTTGATAACGAGTGTTTGAACCAGTATAAATCTTGTGTTCTCTACTTTGCATATTTAGAACTGTTAGAAATCAATCAAAATAGCAATCAGAGACAAACTCTCAAAATACAAGTCTCTTGTACTGACACCATTAGTAGTCTGCAAATATAATATGTATACTCGAAACTAATATTCTATAGAATTATACAAAAAAAATTAAAACAACCTATTCACCCCCCTTTAGATTGTACTTATGGATCTTACATGTTGACTAATCATCCGCAAGAATGATTGCTTATGCCTATGACCTGGTTTCATCGATGTCTTTTAGTGGTGATGGTTGAGCCTCGTTAGTTTCTGACACATTTTCCTGTGCAGTAGAACCAATTGGCTTGTCAGCAGATAGGCGCTCAACTGAATTTGACTTGTGTGTATTTGGTTCCTTGACTATAATTATAATGACCCGAAAAATTTCGTAAAATTTAGTTTTACGATAATTAACTTGAAAAGTAAATTATCGTACATTTTGAACTCTTGACCTCATACACATTGGCCTTTTTTGGTTCGGGCCGCTCGCCATGTGGGGTGGGAATAATCCCCGTAAATTATCGTACGTTATAATTTATTTTGGGAGATTAAAAGGTTTGTTTGACTATATAATAAGGAAAGAATGCAAAATATAGATGAAATACAATCATAATATACAACTATGGGGAAATATGGTATTAATACGAAAGTACTGTATTTATATGAAAATAACCTAAACCTAATTTTGGCACTTATTTTATTTTCATATCAATTTCTACTACACCTAAATTAAATTAATTTATCCACTAATTATCTACTAAATATGTAGTAATTACCGACTAAATACCCACTGATTATCCACTTCAACTATTTTAATTGATTTAGTTTCCTATAAATAGAAGCTCTTTTCTTCTTGAAAGTTTCTTACAAACAGAAAAAAAATACTCCTTACCATACAAGATTAAAGTTAATCAAGAGAAGAGAAGAAGGAGAAGTTTGAGGAGAAGAGATGAACTTAGTTAGTAATGCGAGTACGACGTGGATCATTCACCATTATTAAGCAAAGGTGATCATCTTGATTAAAAATTTTGTGAAAAATTATACATTCTTTGATAAATTCTGATATTAATATTTGTTGAATTATAACATGTCTAGTTTCTAAAAAAGTATATAAATCATGATTCGTAGTTGAGAATTTTGATATATAAATCAAAACATATAGATATGTCAATCTATAAAAATCTAGTTACAGAGATGATTTTGTGACTTGATATGAAATTATATAATAATATTTATAAGACAAGCCTTATATCAATGGAAAAGTATAAAAGTATAGTTTTCATAACAGTTTACAAATAAGTATGTGGAATTGTATGTAGATAGTTATGAGAAAATTAGTGAAGTAGTGTCAAACTATCAAAACTAGCATAAAATATAAACTTGAACTAATTAATTGCTATTACTGATAAGGTTTTATGTTTAAAATTTAATTCAATATAAATATTAGAAAGGGATAAAGTATAGTTTATTTTAAATTTATAAAATAATTTTTGAAGTTGTATACAAGAAGTTATAGATTAAAATTTATTGAAAGGCCAAGTTGGACAAAATCTATGACACTCGTTCTAGTGGCTAAGAAGCTCATTCTAGAGGCCATGATGCTGATTCAAGAGGTCAGGACACCTATTCCAAAGATTGGGATGCCCATTCCAGAGGTCGCGATGCCATCTAAGGACCTTCTAGATGGAGCGTGATCGTTTTGACCCCGAAATAACTCCAAATATTCATAAATACCTCTAATGATACTCAGTATATAAAATCATCATCATGGACAATCAAAATAAGTATCGAGGTTTGTACAAAACTCAGCATTTTGATGGTTTTTCATAAAGTACGCATAAACATTCGTAAGGAATATAAATATTTGAATCCTATTATGTTATAGGAACTGGAGACGCCATTCGTTGAGACATAAAGGACAAGCTAATCATATGTGTGAGAAAGTTTCAATAAGAAGGTAACGCTTAAAATTAATGTGTGTGACGGCTTGTATTACTATACCGTGAGCATAATAATATGCATTGGAATCTATGGACGTAGTCATTAAATGTAGCTGACGTAAAATACTAACTACAAGTGTTGTGTGTCATGATAAGATAATATGTGAGTTGTGTTATGTCTTGATTGGTGGTCTAAAAAGGATGAGCGAGTAAAATGAGTGTAAATCCATAATTAATTAGATAAGTTCGTGATATAAAACACAGATCTTTGAATCAGTCGTATTTGTTATACAGTGATTTAGTGGTGACATTTTTTCATTGACCTTTTGAGGTCATTTTGGTATGAGGGTATCTCACTGTAGAAGACCCTGGGCTTTGATTTTGCTGATCCCCTTTTACGGATATCCTTTTAAATAAAACTAAATAAAGTTTGATAAGTTGAAATTGAATAAGTCTCGTCAAGGGCACAATTAAAAAATTGAGTGTATCTATTGTCTATCTTTACTCTGTTTTTGAGATGATAATTGTGAACGTTAGATTGGTATTAAAAGTTCCAGAGTGCTAGAATAAAGAACCTAAGTGGTCATTTCCCTTTTCTTTTCTTACCTTCTTCTCTTATGTAACCCCTAATAAAAGGACCGACATGTTATTGAGCATATATGACTCACGGTTACTATTTTTCAATGTTTTTCTCTTCTTCGTGTTTTCAGGAGCTAGAGGTAACGAGCAGGTGATATAGGTTATTGTGCTAATATGCATCTACTATATTATGGTTTATGAACTAAATAAAATATGTTGGTATTGTTGGTTTATGTCTGGTGGATTTTATTTATTTCTATGCCTAAATCGGTTAAGACATATTTGCCTAGTTGGGGTGTTGGGACTCAGCGACAGTGACATCATTTGTATTATTATGTGTTAAATATGTTATGGAAAATTAGGACGTTATATATATTGGTATAAGAGCAAGGTTTAGTTTAAGAAGTAAATGAAATCACATAGTTTAAGTAAATATTTTATGTGTATTTTTGGGATTAAATGAAATATTTAAGCTTTCTTATGCTTAGTTTTGATTTTAGTCTCATTCCATATGTTTGGACATGTTATTAAGATAAGTTTGTTCTATGTTCAAGATTTTAACAATAGGAGCCAGAGATTCACTCCGTAGCATGTTTTTAGGATAGTTCGTTACAAGAGGTCTAGAGTACATATTGAGGTGCATTTCCATAAGATTAAGACGGCGGTTTGGGCACTTAAGAGGATCGATGATAGCATACCTTATCCCATATATCAAGTGGAAGCTCTCTTTTACTTACTATCAAATTATATTGACATGTGCTACTGACATCGATTCTATCCTGAGATGTTCCTTAATGGGATGCCTAATGAGAAGAGGTACTTCATAGATGGCAAGTGGACTGTTGATTTTGAGTCAGTTGGCCGTAAGTTTATCTATGCATACAACCTTTGGAGAAGATGAGTCTTGAAGGGAGTTAAGAGATTTAGCTTAATAATATAGTTTCATTTTTTTAAGTATGTACTAAGTGTGCTCTTGTGTGTTTTTTTATTTTTTTTTAGTGGCAAATTATGAAATTTTTTGTAATATGTGTAAGGATTTTGGTGTGCCTATCTATGTACTTATCTTTACAATAAATGCATCATTGATGTACTAAATGTTATTGTCAATGGAATTTGTTATCTTTAACTTATGTTAATTGCTACGGAAATAACTTAAGGGATAATGGTTAATAACGCTAGGAATTATAGCAATGTCAATGAAAATAATTTGGATTGACATTTTGCAAATACTTAACTTGGTGATAACATCCATTGAAAATTAGACAATTTAACCTGAAGAGTCGACGGGTGGGCTATGCTACGGGAGCTCATCCTACGGTGCAGAAAGGGATCCATGAAGTATGTCACGGGTTTATTGTTTTCAAGATCGTGCGTCACCTAGACACCTTCGCCTCATGTCTAAGTTCAGCTTTTCCTTTTTGAGACTCGTGGGAACCCTAGTAAAGGTGAGAATGGAACTTGGTGTTTGGAGAGCTTGTGTAAGGTTTGAGTTTCAACCTAGAGGGGGGGGGGTTGAATAGGTTGTGTAAGACTTTAGTAGTCTTTTTTTGTGCGGAATGATAATCTTGTGCAGACTAGTGTAGTATGCAGACTACTCAGGCAGTCTGCAGATGAGACTATCTCGTATGCACTTGAGATTTATGACTCTTTTGAGTCTTTATCTCAATTTCAGGTGTGATGATTTATCAGGAGCAGTTCTAAAAGCAATATGATGAAAACAGTAAATTGACACAGAGTTTATACTGGTTCAGACACTCGATATCAAATAATAATCGAGAGCTTAGTCCAGTCTTCCCTTAGTGACCAGTGTAGTCAGCCTAAGAGGGAAATATCACTATCTTCTTGGTTTTCAGCTTACAAGAAAACTCCTTTCACAAGCTTTCTAACTTGTATGAAGGTAGAATAACCTAGATCTTTGCACAGCTCTGAGTCTTGAGCTCTACTACAAGAGTTGTTCTTCTGCAGACTAGTGATACTTCTCTTTTCTATATCTTCTCGATTCAGCTCATTTGAGTATGCCTTTGAATGTGTATTGCTTTTCACGCTTACCTTTTTCTCACACAACACACACCTACTCCAATGAGCTTCAACGGTTCCCTTTTATATGGCTGAAGGAACGAACCTTTCTTGTAGACAACCCATTGTTCTTGGAGAGTCACTTTCCCACTAGTGTTTGCCACCATCTAGTTTTCAACGCTTGCATTCCACTATCCCCAGTTTTCGTGCCGTTGCTACTTTAATTTGAATCTTCATTTGACTGACTTCAAATCTTCGACCTTATGTTGACAATCATCTCTACTGCAATCCAGTCTGCTGCAACACCTTGTCTGCACCCAGTCTTTGCTGCAACATCTCGTCTGCACAGTTTGATTCAGTCTTTATGCCTTGCCATTGTGGTCTTCATCTGCAAGCTCAGTCCTCCTTGTGAAGCCTTCAAATCTTTTGTTGATTGTACATATATTAGATATTCATCTAAAGTCCTTATAGAAGTCTGCACCAGGTAGTCTGCATCTGCAACCGTCTACACTCCTGCATCTGACCTCAACTGCAACTTCCTACTTGACTTCTAGCCTAAACAATCTAACTATATTACAATTTATACATTTGAGTTTGTTGCATCAATTTCTATACAAATGGAGGGATTACACATTCCTATCAGTTTGGGTGTTTGTATTGCTCGTATGTGTTTACAATGGTCTCGATGATGTTGGTTTACAAGGATGTCCCGAGGATGGTTTGGCAAATGAGCCAACCCTTCCTTATATACACATTTCATGGAAAGATCTAGATACCGAGGTGTAGAATCTTCCTAGCCCTAGCCTTTAGAAGAGAGTTCTAGAATTCTCTATCAAACATTGTAAAAGTTTGGAGAAGGTTCCGGACATGGGCTTCATTTCGGGACGAACTCCAAATTAGCTAGCTCGTGTCAAGTAGCAGCGGGAGAATAACCCCTGAAATAGCCGTCAACTGACCCTATGATTGTGATGATGGAAGAGCTTCTAAGTATCAATAGAAAGTAGAGGAACCTGTTGAACTTGACACCGAGAAGTACTTCTAGAGGCTTAATAAATACCGTCCAAAATGGTTTATAGGAGAGGATGATCCGACGGTTTTGAAGAACTGGTTCGGAGATGTAGAAAAGCTCTACAAGGTTGTAGGGTGTTCTGAGAAACTGAAGGTCAGCTTCGGGGTATATTACCTTGAGGGTGAGGCCAACAGTTGGTGGACAACAGTTGTGGAATGAGATGAACTTCCTAGCTTTGACTAGGAACAATTGAAGGAGCTTATTCATGACAGGTACTATCCTGAGTCTCTAAGGGACCAAATGAGGGAGGAGTTCTCTTCTCTAGAGCAAGGTGAGATGAATATCACAGAATATGCAACAAGGTTCACAACACTGCTGCGATTTGTGCCTTCATTCTATAGCTCGAAAGCTGAAAAGAAATGAAAGGTTTTGAAGGGCCTTAACTGGAGGCTCAAGACAAGCTTGTTAACCCATACATTTGTTTCATATCAACAATTTGGAGCGATCTTTGATAGAAAAGAATCCTTTATTTTGCAGAAAAAAAAGAAAAAAAAAAAAGAGATGATGCAAGATCTATCAAATCTGGTAGATTTCAAAAATCTGCCTAACCTCGATCTAACCAACGAGACAGGCCATCGGGCAGTAATCAGAATCGTTCCATTGGTGGTGTCACTTACTATAAGTGTGGTAGATTCATACATGTTGCAAAGGATTTTGCGTACCGTACCTGTGACCTGATATGTTTTGGTGGAGAAGGCCATAGAAAAAGGTTTTGTCCACAAGTGAACATGTCAAGAAGCACAGTTCAGGGGCCAACAACTACAGGCCATTCGGTTGCACAACCGCCAAGGAAAGGTGGGAAGCAACATAAACCACCATTAGGGAGAGTGTTCAACATAAACCCATATGAAGCATAGTAGAGCAAAGCTGTGATGATTGGTATTCTTCAACTTTTGTCTCGTCCAGCTTTCATGCTTTTTGACACTGGTGCTACCCATTCTTTCATTGCCAAGTCTTTTCTTGAAAGGCACGGCATCAAATCTGACCCCATACCTAGTGTGGCATACATCAGTTGCCGACTTTAGATGTTATGGGCTGCAGACATTCCGTGTCTTGTTGTGTTTGATCTTCGGGATTTTGATGTCATTCTTTGTATGAAGTTGGTTAGAAAAGTATAGGGCCACCATAGATTGCGAGAAGAAGTTGGTTAGAATAATGAGTACTAAAGGAGGGAAGTTTGTATACTAAAGGAAGAGGTCAAAACTTGAGGTGCTAATAGTATCCGCAATGACAACAAGCAAGCTTCTACAGAAGGGTTATCAGGGACACTTCTGTCACATAGAGGTACCTATCGAGGAAGGTAAGGGATTGTCTGAAATCATAGTTATGCATGATTTTTCAGAAGTTCTTTCGATGGAAATACTGGGATTGCCACCCAATAGAGAGGTTGACTTCTTTATTGAGCTAGAGCCGACGCAACTCCAATTTCCAAAGCACCCTATAAAAACATATGGCACTTGTAGAGCTGAAAGAGCATAAGCCTCAGCTCGAGGATTTGCTTGAAAAGGGGTATATCCGATCTGTGATTTTCATTAAGAAGAAAGGTGGGAGTATGGGACTACGTATTGATTACCGGGAGTTGAACAAATCACCATCAAAAATCGATATCCTTTACCGTGCATTGATGATCTTTTTGACGAGTTCTAAGGGGCTACGTTCTACACCAATATAGACCTTCGTTCTGGTTATCATCAATTATGTATCAAATCCGTAGATATTCCAAAAATAGTCATTATGAGTTCATTTTTATTCCATTCAGACTCTCTAATGCACCTCTTATGTTTATGGATTAGATACATAGGGTCTTGAAACCTTATCTTGATCAGTTTATTGTCATGTTCATTGATGATATACACATATACTCCAAAACTCCACAAGATCATGAATGACATCTTCGAACCACCTTGGGAACCCTCGGAGAAAAGCAGTTGTATGGTAAACTCAAGAAGTGTGAATTCTGGTTGAAAGAAGTTGTCTTCGTAGGGCAGGTGATCTCAAGAGATAATGTTAAGGTCGATCTGATAAAGAATGAAGCTGTGAAGGAATGGGCCAGACTTACTAATGTGACAGAGTTCAGAAGTTTCCTAGGGTTAGCCGGTTACTATTGATGATTCATGGAGGATTTCTCTAAGATCCCCATGCCATTGTCTACTCTTATGAGAAAGAACACAAAGTTTATTTGGTTTAAAAGCTGTGAAAAACTTTTCAGGAACTCAAGACTCATCTCACTTCTACTCTTATGGTTATACTACCTTCTAGTGAGGAAGGATACTATGTGTATAGCGATGCATCTAAGGTAGGACTTGGCTATGTACTCATGCAATACGAGAAAGTTATAGCTTATGCTTTAAGACAACTGAAGCCTTATGAGATTAACTACCCAATGCATGACTTGGAGTTAGCCGCGGTGGTTTTTACCATCATGATCTGGAGGCATTATCTATGTAGAGTGTCTTATAAGGTCTTTACTACTCATAAGAGCTTAAAGTACATCTTTACTCAGAAAGAGCTCAACATAAGACAACGAAGATGGATAGAGCTACTAAAAGAATATGATCTGGATATCCAGTATCATCCAGGAAAGTAAATTTGATGACCGATGCTCTAAGCAGGAAGGTTCAAAATTCAGAGGGAAACTTGTACCTATTGAGAATGATGCAAGACACCCTGGTTGATGAATTCTACAAGTTAGAAATTGAAATTCGAGCAAGTCAATCAGTGGGAGATTTTCATATATGCAAGCTTGTCCCACTCTTCACGAAGAGATAGTGCAGGCTCAAGAGAACGATGTTTCACTACAGAAGCTGAGGGAAGAGGCTTGAAAGGGTACAACAATGGGATTTCTGATTCACAAGGATATCTCACTATGGTTCACAAGAACCCAATAATGAAGTGTTTAAGATGAAAATTCTTAAGGAAGCACACCAAAGCCTCTACTTTGTTTATCCTGAAGGTAACAAGATGTACCAGAATCTATGAAATCACTATTAGTGAAGCAACATGAAAAGAGAGATTGCTGAGTTTTTCAGCAAGTGTTTAATCTGCCAGCAGGTAAAGATAGAACATCAAAGACCTCTTGAGATACCAACATGGAAGTGGGATGCAATATCTATGAACTTCATAGTTGGACTTTCAAGTATAGTTGGGGGTCTAAACTCCATTTGGGTAATAGTAGGCCATTTGACAAAGTCTGCACACTTTCTTCCAAACAAAAATACATGGAGTGTTGATCGATTTACCAAGTAATATGTGAAAACTATTATAAGGCTCCATGAACTTCCTAGCACCATAGTAATTGATAGAGACACGAAGTTTCACTCTTGATTCTGGAAAGGATTCCAAGAGGCTCTCGATATGCGTCTGAATTTCAATACCATCTTCCATCCTCCATCCGATGGCCAAATGGAGAGGACCATACAAACCTTAGAAGATATGTTACGTGCACATGTTCTTCATTTCAAAGGCTCTTGGGATCATCATTTTCCTTTTGGACTAGTTCACCTACAACAACAGTTACCATTCCAGCATCGATATGGTGCCATTTGAGGTGTTATATGGCAAGAAGTGTAGTACACCGGTATATTGGAATGATATTCAGAATGTGATCTAGTTAGGACTAGTGATGGTATGAGAGTTCGCTGAGAAGGTAAAACAAATTCAGGCACGGATGAAGGCTGCACAAGTTCTTCAGAAGATCTTGTTGTAGTTGTCTGCACTGTTGCTTTTGGAGATTGTTCTGTAGACTTCCTCTTGGTCTGCATGCCTGTAGACGATTGTGTTTGTTCTACAGGTTTGATGCTAGTCTGCACAGTTGCAGTCTTCTTTGTCAGTCTAATAGGGTGCTTGCCTATTTTCTTGATACTTATCTGTCTGCCCACCGTCCACGGCCTTCCTTCCGTAGCTGAAAGCTTCAGTTTCTATTTTAGGAAGATGCTGATTATCCTTCCAAATAGTGGTTGCTTTGATTGCACAGTTTTGGCAAGCTGTTGCATGACCAATCTTTCCCAATTCACTTCATATTTCGTGAGTATTGCACACATGATTTCTTGTTGATCAGTGGTAATCTAATCTGATCCATAAAAGTTAAATAATGCATAAATGGTGATTTGAGGCCATTTTGAGGGTGAAAATGATGTCGTTTAAAGTTTTTTATGATGATACATGAGCAACACAAGGTATACCATCAATAAGGACGAAGTTCGAAGCGAAAAAATGATGTTTTTTATGATTTCCTGGACTATAACTACTGTTATAGCCATAAACTTCAAAGATTTCAGCAGCAACGCATTACACAGGTCAAGTGTCCAGATTTTAGTTTGTTTAGTTCAAATTTTGAATCTTTTTCGGGGTTTTTTTTTTTATTAATACCCGTGTATTTTCTTCATAGGAGATTAGGGTTGTTTTCCAAGGCCTTTCGGCCACCTTTGTTCTCAAAATCCTAGTTCAGATTATTATTTTGAGGGATTGGTACAGGTTATAATTGGTATTGACTATGTTACCAGAGTGTTGGTGATACAGGGATTCTCTAATATTGATCCGGAGGATTGGTGCAGGAGAGGGAGAACAATGCATACTAGTTAAGGAGATCATAGTGCAAACTTCTCAAAAATCCCACTGGGTACTAGATGTAAATATCTTGTTCCATAGTTTTGGGCAAGAGACGAACCAATATAAACATTGTGTCCACTCTTTTTTTTATACCATTCATTTTTTATCACACAACAAACAAGCATACAAAATAGTTGGTGACCTACAAGCAAGCAAACAAGTTGAGAAAGACCCATGCCTTTCTAAAGACCCAAGCATTCCACATCAAGAAAGTGACAAAGAGTTCAAAAATCCATTGATACTCAATTCACCCCCTCCCTTCTTGAGTATCCTTTGCAAACCAACAAAAACCAAAACCAACAACAACAATAGATACTTTTTTCCTCACAGATGTAGACTATACCATAATGCTACCCGCAAACGATACTGATCAAACCAAGGAACAACAAAAATCTGCAGACAAGGCTCCCTCAGCAGAAGTACATCATGAACTAGTCACTGAGAAAATCTCTACGAGAAGCTGGATATAAGCTTGAGAAAATCATCATTATAACAAATGAAGGATGAGAGATGTCTACTCCAGTAAAGAAAACTCACTTAAGTCAAGAAATCACATCTGGTGGAATGACTTTACAGGAGCTGAGGAAACATCTTATGGACGATACTCCAATTTCAAAGGAAACAGTACCACAACACATCACTGCTGACTCAAGGGTTTCACCTCTTAATATTCAAATCACTCCTCAATCCTTATTTAGACTAGAGCAGACTACAATAAACTCCTAATCAGTTCTCTTTCCGGAAGGGTTCCCCTTTGGTGCCACAACGAATATACCAATGACTCCTAGAATGGTTGCAACAAGTCTCAAACAAATCCTGAAAGAATCGGGCACTCAAGCATCATCCTCAAAGTTCATAGTGGCAGGATTATACAAGAATAAGCAATTACCCTTAAGGGATGATGCTGATATAATTGCCCTGAAGCATTGACTTTAACATTTCGACCAAAGTGTCTATGATCTTCATCAATTGACAAGGGATATCTTTCAAGATCTGCTGGATAGCCTTGCACCTATTACAAAAGAGCTTGAGTCAGAACGAAATGACAGGAACAATTACTTTGCAGATTTTATGGCGTCCTAACTAACATTGACAAACAGTTACATCAGCAAATCAAGCAGAACAATGGCATCAATCTTCAACAATACCATAGAAGTGCCTCAAACCTGAGCAGACTAAGAACTACACAAGCCTCGAACATCCAAAAACTATAGACCTCTCTACGAGCCACTCATGATAAACTCCAACATCACATTCAGAACAATGATAAGGGACTCACCATACTAAAAAGTAAGATTCAGGCTTAAATTGTCAGGCTACTATAGCTCAGCAGACCACCTCTACTGAACTCAAGGCATTAAGGCAAGGAGTTGAAGCTCCCACAGTCGCCCTAACTGTATCTTCTCTTCCTAAATCTAATAACAACAAAAAAGAGGAAAAGGATACCAGGGACAAGGATGCAAAGGAGAAGAAAACTGCCAAGGGAGAGGAAGATCACAAGAAAACTTTTAAGGAACGCTCAAGGCTATAGGGAGAGGCCTCAGGCAGCAAAGGCAAACAGGAAAGGAAGAGGTCCAGAGAATACTATCAAAGGGACAGATCTCCATCTTCATCAGAAAGGTGCAAAGGAGACAAAGATATAGACTACCCTGAGAAACGTAGCAAAGGAGAAAAAGGCTACAAGGAGCACAAAAGTCATAGGTAGAACATTTGTAACGCCCTGTAAATCCTCTTCAAACTCTATGTGAAACCTCTTGCAATCAATGATAAATAATAAACATTTGGAATGATGATCTTGCTGTTTTGAAACTTAAAGTTTTTTTTATCATCATTTTAGGGGGAGATTATTATGAATGTGGAAACCCTCCAGTGTATAGAAATTGATGAATAAAACTTTAGAGTATGGCAAGTTCGTAATTAGTAGTTTAGGTTGAGAACTAGGATAGTGAGTTGTAATTTAGGAAAGCATGTAGCAGAGCAATAGACCATAGTTGGAACGTCAATGTGGACCACCTAGATCAAGAATGCCAATATGGACCACATGGATGTAGACTACTACAAAAGATTCTCGATAAACAATTGGGACAAACATAGATAGTAAAAGATAAAAAATGCTTCAGGATTTAGGATCAAAGTCACATCACAATGTACTAGATTAGGTGCAGCATGGTTGGCTTGCAGTAGGGAAGAAAGTGAAGCAGAATAGAAGTGTAGCAAAGCTGATTGGTAAATGGACTAGAATCTGAGTAACGGGCATATCGATGATTTGAGGTACAAAAATCTGTACGGGTGTTGATAGTTGTTGTGAGGAGGCTTGTCAACATCACTGAGAATTTACACATCGGACAAACAGACAGCGATCAACGTCAGAACAATACAATCACATGTTCTAATCCCCTGAGCCTGTAAAAGGGGATTGATCGAGCTGAGAGGCTATTGATGATTATTGTGGATTTCAGTTGCAAGCAAGAAAAATCTCTCAAGTGTTGAGCAATCGTTCTCAAGAGCTGTGAAGAAAGATCTAAGGAAAGGAGTTCACTAGTCTACACCAAGAACAAAATCTACACCAGAGCTTTTGGAGAAGTTGTGTGTAACGATCTTGGTTCTAGCCTTACCAAGTTCTTTACTTATAAGGGGTTGTTTTATAAGCTATAAACGAAAAGATAATGAACTCAACTCTTGGTTTGACCACATCAATTATCAAAGGAAGACTGGACTAAGCCTTCATTGATCAATTGATAATGATTGTCTGAACTACTATAAAAATCTTGTCCTTTTACTGTTTTTCATCTTCTACTTAGAATTGTTAGACAACAATCCATGACACACAAGAAAGAACCTTGATATACTATTGCCTCTATTACAGACTCATTCCGCAACTAAAAAGATTAAAACATAAACAAAAAAAAAGCCAAAAGAGAAAATGAATCTTAGCCCTTGCATCAAAATGGTCTATCAATTCAAGGGCTTAGATGTGTGCACTGCACCTGTGCTGTATAAAGTAGAACAGCAGGTTATCCGCTTCCAATGGAACGAGCTACCTTAGAATAATCTTTTTGTTAAAATAAATATGTCATTTAAAGTTAAAAATATATATTAAAATTTTCAAAAAAAAATTCAGCAAGTGCCATTACTTTTTTTTTAAAAAGAACAAAAACATTAACACTGGCGCTTAACCCTGTAAACGAAGGTGGAATAAATGTGCATTTTTATAGTTCAAGGATGCAATGTGTCAAAGTGCATTTTTTTTATTAGTCATCGTTCAGGTGTCACTTCTTATGGGTTTGTACGTGACAATGCCTTATTTATTTATATATATCAATTTTTTTATTGATTTATTCGATAATAAATTAATACTGATTATTTAAAACTTTCATCATCATTAATCATAGAAAGAGTTAAGTTAGATTGAATTGAGCCAAATCATTACCAAATGTTATCGATTTGATTCAATATCAAAATCTTCAAGATAATCATACAAACCCAATCATTATAAACATTTAATACGAATATAGGGATTTTTTGTTTGATCGTTGGATCAGTTCCACATGTTAACGTCGTATGGAATTTGTTAAAGATCAACTCGAGATTTTAGCTAGATTTAGATGTTTTTGTTATTTTAGCTAGATCACATGAATATTTTAGGATAAACCTTTTAGTTATATATTTACAGCAATGCAATTCTTTATAAGTAGAGGTTTACAGATGGTTGGAAATAACATTTCCTCTAGGATTTGAGCGACACACAAGATAAAACTACATAAATTTGAAGAGATATGTCAGATTGTAATCCTTTGGTTGATTAGTGATGTGTTTTTTCTGCATTTTTCTATCCTGTAAGGATTTTCTCATGTTAAATGTAGTATGATATCATTACAGATTTTATTCATATTTGATCATGAGTTTGATCATGGTATTCGGTGCATCATTTTCTTAAGATAAAACATGAAAGGAAAATACACATTGATATAAGAGCCCAATAATTAATAAACTCATCATCATTAAATGTTGCCCATATTCTCAAACAAATTTATCCTCACATTTTAATATTAACCGTTGATTTATATTAAACACATTTAGAATTAGATGTGTCATAAAATATATCCATTTTTCTCAATCTAACATTGTTTAACAAAAGTTTTATTCACTACCATTCTAGTTATAATAAATTACTTCTATGAAAAGAGGATAGACTAAAGCTAAAGTTTTCTGTCATTATTTTTTTTGTGCTCCTGAATAATTTTATACTCCCTCCGTTTCATAATATAAACAATAATTGTTTATTTTTCTCGTTCTAAAATATATGCAACATATCATATCTAATAATCATTTCTCATACAAAAAATATCAAAATAATCATGATCTTATATAGTATACCTACTATTTTCTCTCACAACTGTTACAATAAATCCGCTATCATTACAAATATATTTTTTTTAATCAAATTCCACACTAATTCAACACACATAAGTTCGTGTGTCGGATCAATCCGTTTTCTATATTTTAGAAACGAAGAATATATGTGACTAATACGGCTGTGATCTCGAATCTGTTAGCATGATGTGCTCACACTCACAGTCCTTCTCTTGGTTCCTAGCGTCTTCTAGAATTTTGAAACATACAAGAGGGAAAAGTATGTTAACTCATGAGAGCTTGTTATCAAGCTTCCCGTGCTGCTTTGATTCTATCTGCCTTCGGGACATCGGCTTTAGTTCTATTTCGATGACTTATTCTTGTGATTGGACTTGAACTTGAAGGCACACCTTGCTGAAGCTTTAAGCTCTGTAGAAGTTCTTTCCTCATATTCTCACGAGGAGCTGTAGGATTACGAGTCAAGAATCTGACCTTGAGTATAGTAACAAACTTCTTACCAACTCTGATTAACAGTAAAGCAAGACATGAGGGGCAATAACCATGCAACAGATTAGACTCAAGCTAAAACCAGAATATAATGTACCATTTTACATCCCGTCACTTCGTAGTTCAATTTAGATGATATGGTTAATCTAGGACATGTTCAGAACACAGCTAATAAGCCCCTTATTCAAGTAGGCGAGGAATTTGGTAGATAGATAGTTAAGAACACCGGTTATAAGGACGATCTAGTTTTGCTCAAGTAGCATTAATAGCGATCTTCATTCCAGCTTGGCAATGCCCAGGATAACTACAGATGAAATAATTCATCCCCTTCGCCAGGTTTATTCGATCACTCCCCGTAGAATAAGCTTTTGCGCCTGTCGGGCTACTACAGCTGTTGTACCCGGATTTGTCCACTCGAACCACGATGTGGATCGATGAATCATAGTTGAACACTGCAAACATGAAGATTGAATAGACCAAATCAGTATGACAGTTTGCGGACTTCACACCTTGGACGTTATTACACATTCGAATTCTGTAATATGGTCATTTCTATGAGACAACTTCTCGTAAATACTGAAATTTGGTTCAAAAGGCTTATTGGATTATTTTGATCAATCTTAGCCAGTATTCTCCAGTGGATCAAAGTACTCATATCACTTAAGACTTAATCGATAGCGAAGAGGGTTCTCATATTCCGAACTAACCTAGCACATCACCAGCCTTGAAGGTCTTTCCTTTAGGCCAACTGCTCACACCGAAACCCCAGCCACCCGTTCCTCCTACTATGTAGATCGCGCCATGAGCATGATCGAATTGAAGTAGTAAGCACAAGAACATTATTCCAACCATTACCGTCAATGTTTGAGTTGCATTGCCTCTTCCCTGAAACATTGCAGAAAAGCAAGACGTTGGTATTCACATTAATGGAATAGAATAGGAGTTCAAGAAGCAAAGCAACAAGAAGGAAGTATATAATTTAACATGTACAGGAAAGCTAGTTAAAATATGATGGCTGTTTGTCCGGTAATGAGAAAGTGAAGAGTGAAGTACCCCACATCGTTGAAAACAAGAACTCAACAACAGACAGGATCACTTTCCATGTTGGATCTCCACAACCGAATACATTAGAAGCAGAAGCAAGGTTGGATAAAAATTTATGTTGGTAGCGTTTGAGGTTGACGATTATTTCAAATTCTTCGCTCCATGACGCTGACAGGGATAATTACGACGGCATTTTATTTTTACGAATTTAGGCCTGATGTGATTTTTTATGTGGTTTGGGACCGGCTTATGAAAACTATTAGTAGAAGGTATTAGTTGGTTTACAAATTCTCGTATGCTGGGTTACTTATTGTGTCGAGTGAGAGCATCGTTTGTGAATCTTTTTTCATGACAGTGATCGTTATGAGGGTGCCTAGAGGCCGTATGGTTTTTTTCTCGGTACTCAAATTTTCCACATAAAAAATCTTTGTGTTTCTCTTTTATGTTTCGATCTTGTGTGTGTGATTGTGTGTTGGCGAGCTTCAATTCATTTTACTTAGGTATTAGCTGCTAACGAGGTCGGATGTATGAGGTTCTCTACATGGTAGGTAACAGAGTAGAGATGAATACAGATGATGGGTTTATCTCGCATTTCCATGTGTTCATTACTCGATATGTGTTAGAACAGTGCATTGTTCATACTTCAAACTCAATAATTGTTTGTGCTGCGAATGTGGGATGATAGGCATATAATTTACAAAGAAGAAGTGAAACATTATTGCAAAAAGCTCCTCCATACACCACAAATCAGATCCCCTGTTGTACAGGGTTTTGTACAAAACCTTTGTTTTACTCATTGTGGGTTATTGGATTTTCAATCTAATGATTCATATTTATTTTAAATATTTATTTGATGTTTTAGGATTGGGTTTATGTGTGTGTTTGATTTTATGTGGTTTTTTCATGGATTTATTACTTTTTATAGGGTTTCTTTATCTGGATAAGGTTTTCTTTTCCTTTTTAGGTTTTTAATATTCTTTTTTCCAAATTTTCAAAACTTCCTTTTAAGGAAAAAAATGGGTTTTTCGATGTGGCTACGGCACCCCGCTGCAGTTTGTAAACGGGATCCATGTCCCGTACACCAACCTGAAATCGAGAAAGCAAACGATAAACTATGGGTTTGTTTGTAATCATTGTTTTTTTTTTTCGTTTTATTGATTGATGAAACAGAATTATTTGATATTGATTAATTTTTTTTAAATGAATGAAATAAAGACAACAAATAAAAAATCAGAAAAATGATTTTTGATTTGAGTTTTATGTTTCATCTAATTACAATATTCAAAATTTTCTTTACAAAAGAATATTTTATTTCATAAATTACTTTTTGTTTTTTTATTTTTGTTATATTTTTTTATTGATTTTGATTTTTATAATTTTGAATAATATTAACAGACAATCCCTGAATTCATGAGCAGCACATGTATCATTTCAAATTTTCAACCGAAAGTGCATAGCTATCCAAGAAAAGAGCGAAAGTGGGAGCTTAATATCATGATGAAAATATTTCCGCTCCCGTCCCAGCGATCGTGGCAAGGAAGCGTGCGTCTTCGTGGCGTGCCGTTGGCACCTGCACGCTCCAAGCATTGGCCAGTGGGCTTCCCATTCGGCCCGTCTTGGCTATGATTGTCGGACGACTACCCGCCTTTGATGCGCACGACGGAACGTTGCGGGCAAGTCTGGTGCCAGCAGCCGCGGTAATTCCAGCTCCAATAACGTATATTTAAGTTGTTGCAGTTAAAAAGCTCGTAGTTGGACCTTGGGACGTGACGACCGATCCGCCTTGCAATGTGCACCTATTGTCTCGGCCCTTCTACCGATGATACGCTCCTGGCCGCCCATGCCCATTCCAAAACCAAGCGAGAACGCTTAGCGCGAGCAAAACGCTCCTAAGGTAACCGACCGAGGGAACATCGAAATTCCCGACCCGCGTTTTTTCCCCGAGGGTCACCGAGCTATCCTCTCATATTTGTTGAAATATTTTTATCTGATAAGAAAATTTTGATAAATAAATAATATTATCTTTGATGATAATTAGATTTATTATATTAGTTATAAGAGAAGATAATGAATGTATCGAGAAGATAATGAATGTATCATATGAGATGAGATTTATTTGTTTTTTATATTAAAAGGTTATAAAAAGTTATAATTTTTTTTAGACTAACCTAATATAAAAATATTATAATTTGTTCACTCTTCGAGCGAAGCGCGACCTGGTTCGCTGCTTCGTGGATCCAGTTCATTGTTTGGATGTGGTTTTGTTTCCGTTTGATACGAACAACGAGAGACTATTCGGTTGACCAAAGAAAAATTCTTCATAATTTCTATAAAAAAAAAAAAAGCCTTGCTACTTGTGTCCTTCTCTTGCAAGGCAGGTATATTCTCCGACGAAGGGTATAATTGCGTGGTCAGTGGATTTTGCGTGGTCACTCTTTGTTCTTTGGTGATTGAGTGATTTGGACTTGTAAACTCAAGGAGCATAGCTACAGTGGGTCTTGGTGAGTATGCGGGTATCATCATCCAATTGTCTTCATTATCAGGTGTATTCGCTCCTTAAATTCTTTGTAGTTTTATTTAATTATTTGGGTGGGATAAACTGGCAAAGAATAATGACTAATCCATTCCAAGTCGTAATGTCTAAATTTAAAAGCTTTGATGGGTTGGAATATAATGATTGGAATAGATTGGTTTGATTCTTTATGATATCTCTAAATATACTTTACATAATATTAAGCATGCGAGAATTGAAGATGTGGATGAAGCTACATGGCTGATGAAGATTATTGTAGAGACTATCTCTTGAATTGCTTGTCTCTTCGACTTGTGAATATTTACAGTAAATATAAGACGGGCAAAAAAATTTGGGATAACCTAAAAGCTCAATTTAAAATGGAGGAGAAAGTCTCTAAAGCTCATATGGTGAATAAATTCATGAATATGAAATTTGCTGATTATAAAAAAGTTTTTCCTCTAATTTGGAGAACTTGACCATGAAATTAATAAATGACAAAATCATAATTTGTGATGGTTTCTCTGATAAGAGGTATTATTAATAAACTACTTGTGTCATACCTTTCGTTCAAAACTGAAATGCAACGAAAGAAAAGTCAAGTGGAGGTAAATGATCTGAAACGATTCATTGGAATCGAAGATGAGAATCGTACTAGGAACAACAAGGAATCGGTAAAAAAACAACCTTCTGTGATTAATGATGTTGCTGAAGGAAAGAAGTATCTTAGGAAGTCCAAACTTTCAAAGGATGAACCCAAACAATTTAAACCCGCAAAGACAATTGCTAAGAAAAAGTAGAAAAAGGGCAAGTGTTTACAATAACGATAAATGGAGATAATTTGAAGCTGACTAGAATGCATCAAAGGTTTCTGATACACTAAAAAAGCAAGCTAACATGGTAGTTGGTAATGTTGAGCGTACACATTTCATCGATATTACTGAAAAAGATTCATGTATCATCTTATTAGTGGTTAGGTTCTGGTGTTTCTTGTTATTTATGTGGAAATAAAACTTTTTAACTAATTGACCAATTTAATTTTTAACTGGTAAAACAGCAAATGTACTGGTCGTGTAATAATTTGTAAATAAATATCGGATTGTCGAATCCACTTGGATTGTGTAAACAAGTACCGAAATTATGTTATCCTCACTTTATCTAAACAATGAAATAATTAGTGATTGTCTAAACTAATACGGATAAAATGAGTTTTGAACAAAGTGAGAGATTACTAAGGTTTAGGTTTGTAAATTCATTTCAACGTAATATTAACGTGGCTATGACTTGTATTTTCATGTAACAGTAGTATTTTCTGAAACCATTAATATTGTCTCTCAAGCAATATTAATGCTACTATTGTTTAATAACCCATATTATTTCTAATATGAATTTAGGAAAACGCTAATGCATTAAAATTTATTAAATCCTTTTTATTTTTCAACATAGAAATTGAGACATCTATGTCTATAACTGCTGCATGTATTAAGTTATATATTTCTATATCAACTTAATCCACGGTGTTTACTACTTGAGTATTCATACAATATCTCCTTTCGATCTCAATTGTACGAAACATAACATTCACAAGGTGATCAATCTTATGAAAGCATTAAGAGTGTAATAACAACTTAATCATGAGTCATATCAATCATAGCTTAATAACGATACGTATTTATGAATTTACCAAACCTTCACCTTAACCTTTTGGAATTTAGTTCATGATTCTAATGCTTGGAGAACAAAACATAACATTTAATTAGTCGACCAACATGAATTTTAAGGAAAATGTGCACCAATTATTGGTTTGGGCTTGTATTGATGTTGTAGGGCATGGGCCTGACTGTTGGGCTTTTGGGCCGAAGTAAATTGGGCCTGGCTGCTATTGTTTGGCTTTTAGCCCAATCTCCCAAGTTTACAACCCTACCTCCTTCCCACTTTCTTCTTTCTTCTCCTAGTCGCCAATCCTCCTCTCTCCCTTCCTTTTTCCCAGCTGCAACCAAACACCTTTCCTCAGTCGACGTCGTTTTCTTCCTCTCTTCCTCGGCCTTCTCTCTTCGGCATCGGTCTCTTCCTGTCGTTGTTGTCCTCAGCCAGCCGTCGTCTGCGGTCATCCTCAGCGGGTCGCTGTGGTGGATGATGGCGGTGTTTGGTGGATGGTTTCGTGGTGGCTCACCTTTGTTATGGTTTCGTGGATAGCTAATGTGTATATTTTTTCTATCTGTGTTTTTTCTCCTCCTCTTTGGTCTCATCTGTTCTTCATTTTATAGGTGGATTTCAGCAATCAACACATCAGTAGAGATGTAAGCAAATCCTGCAGACCTTATCTCTGGAACACGCCTGTGGAGAAAGTCTGGGCAAGTGGGAAAATCAGGCCGCCCGTGGTTGCTGCACGTGATTGGCGGCTAGGCGTGATGGGTGTTGGTGGCTGACTACGCGTGAACTTATGAAAACATGAAAGCGGCTGGGGATGGATATTTTGGGCCTTCAAACCACTTGGGCCTCCATCTTCTTTGGGCTGGCTGCTTGGATTGGAACGAAATGGGCTGGGCTGTTGGGTTTTGTTGATGAACCAGTTTTGTTTGTGGATAAACTGTACCATAGTTTTGCTTCAACAATTTAATCTTGAGATGTAAAAATAATCATGTTCAATATATTTTTCATCACAAATGCTAAGTAAAAAATGGTTAAATTTACGAAAAAATGATCCCGATCACTAATAATGTTTATGTTTCTGACACGGTTATAATTGTAAATGGTCAGTTTGCGTAGGTTATTTATAAAGAAATTATAAACTTCAAATTATCTTCATTTAAATTGTTAACTCTAAAAGATGTTAAAGTAGTTGCCGGTGTTAATTAGAATTTAATTTCTTTTAGCGTGTTATGCAATCATGGCATGTGCATTTCCTTTCAAGGAGGTTGATGGTATATATAGATTGAGTTTAGAAACTCGAATAGTTAACCACGTAGGTTCAAATTTAATTGATCCTAAATTACTTTATTCTAGATTGGGGCATATGAACTACTAAGAAATGGATAAACTTGCTAAAACTTATAATATACCATTTGACAAATGAGTTAGATTCAATAAATGTGAGGTTTGTGTCAAACTAAGATGACAAGAAGACCTTTTCATTCTTTATCTAGGAGACAACTTCTTGAGTTGATACATTCTGACATCTGTGATTTTAAAATTTATACTACAAGAGAAAGGTCAAAAGTATTTGATAACATTTGTAGTTAATTTTTCTAGATATTATCATATCTATTTGTTGAAGTTTAAGGATGAGGCTTTTGAAAATTTCCAAATATTTAAGAAAGAGTTGAAAATGAACTTAAATCTTAAAATTAAGAGATTTAGAAGTAATAGAGGAGGAGAATATAGGTCAACAGAATTTAAAGAATTATGTGCCTCAAATGGAATAATTCTTGAAAGTATGACTCCCTATTCACCTCAATCAAAGGTGTAGTCGAGTGTAAAAACAGGACATTAACAAAAAGGCTAAATTCTCTGTTATTGACTGCTAACATATCTTCTTGCTACTGGAATATGTAGTTTTGACTGTTAATCACATTATAAATAAGGTACCACACTCATGGTTGGAGTATACTCCTTAGGAGATTTGATACAAACATCCATGCAAATATGACACTCTTAAAACATGGGGTTTCATAGCTTATGTGAGGATTCCAGACCCTACGAGACCTAAGGTGGAAACTAGAACTCACACTTGTGTATACCTGGGAAGTGGGGAAGATTGTGTCACAGAACAGTTTTTGGATCTATCAACTAATGAGGTGATAGAATCAACAGATGCTATTTTCTTTGAGGATGAGTTTCATAAGGATCATGGTCATAAATTACCTAGTTTGATAGAAACGGTTACAGAGTTGCCTACGAAATCTGAACTTGCTGTTTCTGACGATCTCACAGTAGAGTCTGATGTTGTGTCATTAAGAGTATCTAAGAGAACAAGGATTTCAAAAAGCTTTGGTGAAAACTTTGAAACTTATCATGTGGAGTCTGAATCATCGACTTTTAAGGAAGGTATGAGGTCCAAGGACTCTTTGTCATGAACGGAAGCCATAAATGATGAAATGAATTCTTTGTTGGAGAATTAAATATGGAATCTAATTGATTTGCCTAAAGGGGCTAAAACTATTGGGTGCAAATGGATTTTGAAAAAGAAACTTAATCTAGATAGGTCAGTAGTCATGTATAAAGTATATCTCGTAGCTAAAGGCTATACTGAAGTGAGTGGCTTGGACTACTTTGATGTATATTCACTTTAATTCATCTTGTTATAATAAGAATTTTTCTTATTTTAGCATCTATTGAGGACTTTGTTGTTCATCAAATTGATGTGAAGACAACTTTCCTTAATGGAGAGTTGACTGAGGAAATTTATATGAATCAACCTGAAGGGATTGTCATGAAGAGTTTCGAAAAGAAGGTTTGTGAATTGAACAAATCTTTATATGGTCATAAACAAGAACCTAAGATGTGGCATCTAAAGTTTGACAAAACAATAAAATTTCTTAGTTTTTGGAGCAGTAATTCGGATAAGTGTCTTTATTATCGTCTTGTGTCGAACAAGGTCATAATAATCTACTTGTATGTAGATGACATGCTAATACTTGGTTGCGATATTTCTATAGTGAAAGACGTGAAACAATCTTTAGAGAAATAATTTGCCATGAAAGATATAGGTGTTGTAGGCACTATACTTAGGATGAAAGTACTTAGAAACTACTCATTGAAAAAGGAATAATCACCCTTAGTCAATCTCATTATATTCAGAAACTACTTTTTGAGTGGGGATACAATGAGTGCAAAGCTGTTCACACATCATATGATTACAGTAAACAGTTAAAACCAATTGAGGGTTCCGTTGTGAACCATATAGAGTATTCTAAGTTGATAGATAGTCTTATGTATGCTATGAGTTGTACTAATCCTGATATAGCTTTTACGATAAGCATGTTAAGTCATTTCACCAGTAATCCTAGTAAGGATTATTGGGATGCCCTTGCGAGGGTGATGAGCTACCTTAAGGGTACTCATGCATATGCTCTTATTGAGTCAAACCCATGCTGTATAGAATTTGAGTGATAGGTAATCTCTAGTTTTAGAATGTCCCAGTATGTACCAAGACTGAAAATGAGCCTAAAGAGGATACGCAGTAAGGTTGGTTCCGAAAAAAAACGCAGTAAGGGTTGTTTAAAGAAATACAATTAGGTTAAAAGCATTGAGGTCATGAGTAAAGAGAAAGTAAAGTTTGGACATTTAGGCTTCTACAGCAAGGAAAGACTGATCCTGGATTGTTTCTAGTTAAAGAGGGTTACTGCAGCAAGGTTGAAGGATAGTAAGCCAAATTCAACATAAAAGATCCAGATGAAGGAAAGGTTGTTCATGAATTGCTTCTGTGAGGTTACTACAATAAGGTTGTGGGACAGTAAGGCTGAGTTCTATAGAAGGGTTCAGAAGAAGTCAAAGTTCACATGTCGCCTTTTGTGTTATATCAACGTACTTCTTTGCATCAACACCAGAGGTCACGAGTTTGTGAATATGATTTCAGTATAACATGAAAGTGACATTTTCAAGAAAGGACGAGTTTAACAACGGGTAGAAATTTGGGATTGCCTATAAATACAGAGACAATGCCCAAATTTCACAACCTTTGAATCGTTGAATCTCCTTTGCTCTCAAAGACAAGTACAATAAGGCTTCAAGTGAACTAGGAAGAAGTTAATAGATGAAGATCTGAGCTAACTATTGAAAGAAGAGTTGAATAGTATTAGTATCACATAAATAATTTCATGAGGCTATTTCGAGTCCTGTTAAGGAGAAGAAAAGATCTTGTGATTGATTTGTAATGTCATTTACATGTTGTAAAGTGACAGGTGGATTGTGAAACTTAACATAACATAACAAAAAATCAAAAAAGAACCGAGGGTGCAAGAAGAGGACTTCCCAAGAGGTCCCCATCCTAGTACCTACTCTTGTCCAAGCACGCTTAACTGCAGAGTTATGATGGATCTGGTGCATTAGTGCTAGGTATGGTCGCACTCGTTCATTTTGACGTATACAAACTAATTGTTCGCATCTCGCGTCTCAAAAATGGCTTGTTTCGTCAAGTTTTTTCATGCAATAATTCAGGAAGCGCCGATAAAAATCAGAAATCGTGAGGACAGACACGCTTTCCGAGCAAAACAGATTTGATCGCTAAGGAGAAACTTATAATAACATTAAAAAAAACAAAACAAAACATTGAAAAAGGATCGAAAGTGCTACACGAGGACTTCCCAGGAGGTCACCCATCTTAGTACTACTCTCGCCCAAGCAAGCTTTAATGCGGAGTTCTGATGGGATCCGATGCATTAGTGTTGGTATGATCGCACCTGTTCGTTTCGGCGCATACAAACTATTTGTTACCCTATAGCGTCTCAAAAACGTCTCGTTTTGCCATGCTTTCCCATGGAATAATTCACTAAGCGTAGAGAAAATCAGAAATCATGAAGATCAGCATGCTTCCCGAGAAAGATGCCTCTGGTTGCCGAGGAGAAACCAAAAATTATGTAAAAAAGAAAAAGAAAAATCAAAAGAGGATCGAGGGTGCAACACGAGGACTTCCGAGGAGGTCATCCATCCTAGTACTACTCCCGCCCAAATACACTTAACTACGGAGTTCTGATGGATCCCGTACATTAGTGTTGGTATGGTCGCACCCGTTTATTTCGACATATACAAACTATTTGTTCGTGTCTCGCGTCTCGAAAATAGCTCGTTCCACAATGAATAATTCACTCTATCACACTCTCTCATAGAATAATTCACCAAGCGTCGGTCAAAATCAGAAATCATGAATATCGGCACGCTTCGAGAGAAAGAAAACCCTTAAAATAACGTAAAAAAGAAAACGAAAAATGTGCGAGGAAGCAACATGAGGACTTCCCAGGAGGTCACCCATCACAGTACTACTCTCGCCCAAACATGCTTAACTACGGAGTTATGATGCGATACGGTGCTTTAGTAATGGTATGGTCGCACCCGTTCGTTTTCGCGTATACAAACTATTTGTTCGCATCTCCAAAATGTCTTGATCCACCACAATTTCTCATAGAATAATTCACTAATCGTTGGCAAAATTCAGAAATCATGAAGACCGGCATGCTTCCCGAGAAAGACGCTTCCGATCGTCAAGGAGAAACTTGAAATAACGTTAAAAGAAACGAACAATGACCAAGGGTGTACCACGAGGACTTTTCAGGAGAGATCACTCATCCTAGTACTAATCTCATTCAGGTACACTTAATTGCGAAGTACTAATGGGATACAATGCATTAGTGCTGGTATGGTCGCACCCATTCTTTTCGACGTATACAAACTATTTGTTCGCGTCTCGCATCTCGAAAACCGCTTGTTCCGCCAAGCTTTCTCATAGAATCATTCACAAAGCACCTAAAAAAAATCAAAAATCATGAAGATTGGTACACTTCTCAAGAAAGATGCCTTTGGTCGTCGAGGAGAAACATAAAATATTATAAAAAAGTAAACGAAAAATCGAAAAAGAAGTGAGGGTGCAACACGAGGACTTGCCAAGAGGTCATCTATCCGAGTACTACTCTCGCCCGTGTTTAATTGCGGAGTTCTGATAGGATCTGGTGCATTAGTACT
>LIEC01007099.1:0-33340 GCA_001925005.1 Drosera capensis
TAGCTCATCCTTTATACACAATTTTTACTGGAAGGGGTCGCTTTTTGTTGGTCCTTGGGTTTCATTCACATAATAACTAGTCACTTCTATTCATTGCCTTTCTTTACAATAAATTTGTATTATTACTAGCAAATTGTACTAGGTGACTTTCTCATAAAAAAGCTAGTTAGCAGATTACACATTCAGCAGAAGTATATCAGAGATGTATTGCTAAATGACTTACAATCGAATGTAACACACCGCAAATTATAGCAACATAACTCTTCGTACATTATTCCGAGTGGCGAAAAAGACCTAACCACATACATCTTGTGGGGAAATGTCTATGCTCAACTTGCATTTGCACAAATAGAAACATACCTATTTTAGGTCCATGATTATAGTATGTCTTTTTTGGCAAAGCATATCATTTGGAAGAAATGAAGAACAAATCACTTACATTTGCACAAATAGAAACATACTCTGTAGCGAAACAAATCACTCAAAAGAAATGAGGAGAGGTAAGGTAAGACATGTGATCAAAGCTCCTCAGTTGAAAAAGCACCAAAGAAAGAATTCAGGTTAATTACGGCGCCAAACTCTATTTATTACGAAGATGGACTATCCTGACTACAATTTGAAATCGAAGCATTATAAATAAAACAAGAAACGCTTCCTCCTCATACATCCTTACATGTACATTTATCTCGCGAATGGCGCTGAAGAAAGTCTTTGGCTCAATCTTCATAATTCTTTTGATTTTCGTCCATGAAGCAATCTCAACAGATTATGTTTCAGCACTATCAGCTTCCTTGCTTTTTTATGAAGCCCAAAGATCAGGGAAGTTTCCTGATAATCAACGGGTGCAATGGCGCGGAGATTCTGCTCTGACGGATGGTAGTGTTGCAGGGGTAATTAATCTCACTTCCATTCATCGTATCTTACTTTTTTTCTTTTCTCTTCTTTTATCATGTCCACTTCTTACTACGTTTTTAAACGGCAAGGTATGACCTTCGAACAAATCCATCATAGGTAATTATCCTTTTAAACAGTCTATCGAAGATCATCAGCCTGCTCTTTATGCTCAGATTTCGTGACTACAACTGACTTTTGCTAACACGTCATACACACTTGAACGCAATTCTGCTCCTGGTACTGTTGTGAGACTTCCAACTCCTGAGTCAAGTTAGTTCAATCAAATAAGTTAGCAATGCTCATGTATATCTATCTCATAATTAAGACAGATTGATATAGGACATGACACAGGATGCTGGTTTTCAACTATTAATCAATATAGGAACACTCTTCTTCTTAATTCAATTTTGGTACAATTGCAGGTTGATCTAGTGGGAGGATACTATGATGCAGGCGATAACGTAAAGTTTGGATTTCCAATGGCTTACACAATCACCATGCTTGCATGGGGTGTTGTCGAGTATAGCTCGCAGTTTAGTGCCAACAACCAGCTCGAATATGCACTGGATGCAATCCGGTGGGGAACAGATTACTTTATCAAGGCACATCCTCAGCCAAACTTTTTATATGCCGAGGTGGGGGATGGCGATTCAGATCATGCTTGCTGGGAGAGGCCTGAAGATATGATGACACCAAGAACTGTTTACCAGATTGATGAGCAGCACCCAGGATCTGACCTCGCCGGAGAAACTGCCGCTGCTCTTGCTGCTGCTTCAATTGCTTTCGCAGACGTTGATGATGGGTATTCATCCGAACTTGTTTCTCATGCAGAACAGGTAATCTAAATTTGACCACAAGTTCAACTGTTGGATCTTTCTATTCCAAAAACTCTCTGCAAGAACTCTAATTAGAAAACAATCGAAGCCCTATAAGAATTTCATTCTAGAAAATCATTGAACCAGATTGTCAAATGCTTTTGGTCTCCTGATGCAACAACAAAAACCATTGAAGCATTCAGCTAAATTATACAATTATTTCTCATAAATAAATCAAATGCTGCGTCATGCCCGACCAAACCAGTAAGATGTATTCATGACTTTACTGAACGAACCATTAAAAAAAAAAGCAAAAAAAAAAAAAAAAAAAAAAAAAAGCAGAATAATCAGTGCAGTCTAACTGTTATCATATATGATTGACTGTCTCAGTTATTCGATTTCGGAGTGACTTACCAAGGGAAGTACTCTGATAGCATTCCTGCAGCACAAAACTACTACCCTAGTAGCTGGTATCAGGTAATATCTGAGCTCCACTAAAAATTATGTTTCATGAGTAAGAAGGCAATGCTTTATGAAATATCCGTGAATATTGTGATGAGGTTAGCTAGTGTTGTTGAATGCATTGCAGGACGAACTGGCTTGGGCAGCAGCATGGCTACACCGAGCAACTCAAAAACAGAAGTATATGGATTACTTGGGTAACCCTCCTGGCGGAACTGGCGGACCGAGGACCATGTTCTCATGGGATGACAAGTATGTTGGTGTGCAAATCCTTGCCGCAAAGGTATACTCTTCGAAAGGACACTGATGGCAGGTGATCAGGATCCTAATTATAATTTCCTAACTGACATGTAGCTCAACTGTATCATCCAATTGATGCTGCTCGTCAAAGCCTTTTTAAGATGTAATTTTTCTCACCTACGTATGCAGTATGTACTGGAACAACGAGTTGCAGATGCTGGGAATTGGGCAGGATACAAAGACCAGCTTGAGCAGTATATTTGCAACTGCGTCCAGCGGGGAAACAACAATGTGCAGAAAACACAAGGGGGGTTATTATTCTTTAATCCGTGGGCTAACATCCAGTATGTTGCATCGGCATCATTGGCCCTTGTGGTCTATTCCGACTACCTCAAAGCCGCAGAGCAGGTTGTCAGTTGCCCTGCAGGCTTGGTCTACCCTGACGATCTCACTGGATTTGCCAAATCACAGGTACTCCCTTCCATACTAGTCCTACAAGATGGTCAACCTTCCGTTTTGTTTTCGGCTTTCTTGTATGAGATGCATCATACTCGTTAGGCGTAAAATCATCAGCTGCCATAACCTGTGCAACCAAATAACATATCAACAATCGACTGCATGTTTATTGCTAACGGTTCCAAAGCTGACAGGCACTAGGAGAATCATGAGTAACTTACGCAGCAGCTATAGATTGTCAAGATATGGAATTCAACACCTACTAGCTGATGAGGAATAAGAAAACTCACAGTTCAGAAACATGCGTTCAGATATCGAAATAATCATGTCATAAATACAGATAAAGACATTTCAACAAAATAGATTGAGAAGTGAATCTATTGATGTGGTTAACATCCAGGCGGACTACATATTAGGCCAAAACCCAAAAGGGATAAGCTACATGGTCGGATACGGGCAATACTATCCACAGATGGTTCATCACAGAGGCGCATCCATAGTATCTATAAAAGAAAACCCAGCCCCTGTTAAATGCGGTCAAGGATATGCAGAATGGTACAACAGGAATCAACCAAACCCGAATAAAATTGTTGGTGCTATAGTAGGAGGCCCAGATCAAAATGAGAATTACAATGATGTTAGAACCAATTACCAGCAGAATGAACCTGCAACTGCTACTTCTGCACCACTTGTAGGTGCTCTAGCAGGGATTGCTTGAACCAAGATCAATTTTCCCTTTTGTTCAACTTGAGATATATGGATGAAATTGATCAAATTGCCTCAAGGTTTTGTACCGAATAGACAATTGTGGCCACACTAACAATAAAATGACTGGTTTTATCTCCAGTTTCCATACATAATTGTGCTGAGAGCTTAGTCTACTCTTCAGTGTTCTGCTTGGAGCTTGATCCATAAGTTCGCAACCCTGAGCATCAAGAATAATATATATATATATATAATTCAAATTCAGTCCAATTGTCTATGAATTAGAATCAAGTCTAGATATTGCTTGAAAACACAAACAGTATGGAATTACAAAAAACCCCAACCCCAAAGGAAAAGACCGTAGATGGACAACAGACTAGCACCAAAAGATGCTGCATCGTACGATATCATGTCATGGGAATACGAAAACGTGCCACTCAGCTTGCATATACGACAAGTGAACTTACCAGCTGAATGGAGTGAGCATATTAGGTAAATAGAGCTCCCCTTCCCTTAGCTGCTGAGAGATGACCACGATGCATTTCTTTTTCGATAGTCCATTACACACCTTTTGCTCTTCAAAGGAAACTTTTGAAAGTGAAGCTTGTGTATCAAGGTGATCCACTGGCTCTCATATATATTTGGCCCATGATTCGCTTTCATCCTTGAATGGAGCAGAAAATTTGTGTATTGCAGTAATCACGGTTATGTGAGTCTTTGGCAAAAGTAAATGCAGTAAAGGAATTGATAAGGAAGTTCCAAGCTTCTGTTGAATTCTTTCCACAGCCTTTTCAACAATTGATGGCGATGGTACATCGAAGCATTGGAGATGCCAAGCAAGAAATATAGATCTTCTTCCTCCATCTGTGGGCCACGTCCCAGAGATCACATAGTTTGAGAAATCATCCTTCAGTCCTGGCATGTAACTAAAGATCTCTTCCACTCGATTCCTCAAAGAGCTAAGAAAGACTAGTTGGACTATCCCGCCTATGGATGAGGTTAATTTTCCTTTAAGAATAGCCTCACCGTAAGCCAGTGCAAGCTGCAAGAGATACACATTGCTCATGACTCGGCATGGAAACGAATAGAAAATCATTAATCATACTAGGAACATTAGCACCAGGAATGAAACATTTTCTCCACAACGTAAAACATTATAACTCACAAACTATTTTCACAGTAATTACCAACAAAAGCCGTTGAAGGTTTAGTCCACTAGATATAAATTACTTTACCATAACTTAGACCTTAAATTGTTCATACTGCTAGAACTTATGAACTCAATTGCAGCGACACTGTATACGTACAACAATCATCATGAACTTCTGCAAAAGTGATTTCTCAACATGAACATTTCAAAAACTTATACTCAAACAGCTTTTTATCCACATCGACTGGTATCCCAACTGGATATCGGTCAATGTAGACAGAATTGCATGATATTTCTAGCAGAAACCATCAGAAACTAGCAAAATCAAGACTATTGAGGTCAAATTCCCATAAATGGGAGTCCGAATAAGAGAGGTGCATCTTAAGTTGCTCATCCGAAATGATTTTTTTTTTTTTTCACCTCTTTGAACTGAAAGCACAACCTACCCAACTAATACAAAATGAGAAAAGCTTACCTTCAAGTTCAGCATCAAGAGCGAGTCAGCATCGGTCAGCTTCTCACTGTGAACTTGATCAGCCATTGATCTTAAGGCCGTGTATAAAGACAAGTATACCTGCAGAGATTTCTAGCCACGTCAACTCATAATACATGACATTTTCAACAAGCAAGAGCTTCAAGGAGACCGAGAACCTACTGTATGAAAATAAAAGCAGTTGGGGCTACGAATGATTGTATGCTCAGTTGCTGAGATACAAGTACCTGTAAAAGTGCAGGTCTATCATTGCTTACACAATCAGACAAAACTTGCAAGCAAAATTCCTGAAAATCATTATCTGACCTGCAACCACAAACAGCAGATGATTAAAGAGAAGACCCAAAAATATCTTCAGATCAAACGTAATTAGCAGGTACAGGTATGTTCATGGATGTAGCAGCATCAGACAAAGTGTAGTCTCGCCTGTTATTCCAGGTAGGATAACAGAAAAGCTGGGCAAATGCAATTAAACATGGATCAGATTAAAACACACTGACCAACTGATCCACTTGTACTGAAGCAGATTCACCACTGGAACGACAAGCTCTTGTGCTTGTCAAACTGAAGGCCTGTTTCAAACATATATTGCCAAAGTAATTCTTTTTGATACCACATCACCCCAATTGTCTTATACCGTTGATATGGCAAAAAGAGGATAGCTGTGGAGTTAGTGCTACCTAAAACATACTGGAAAAAAAGTAGCTGATGCACTAAATAACTTGCCCGAAGGCTGGAGAAGTTGCCTTAGTAACACCCTCTAATGCCAATATCTGGACCTAAGAAAGCTTGGACACTTTTGCCAGTCATTGTAGCTAACGGTTAGGTTGGCATTAACAATTACAACTGCTTGACAATATCTCTTGCCAATTTAATTGAACTCAAATCACTGCAGAAAACAAGAGAGCACTCTGATAAAAGTGATAAGCACCTTATGCATGGCTCGAGATAATAGCGACTGACATCCAATCGGATCATCCAAGTACGAACAAGCTCCAACCTTCCTTTTAACATATAAGATACCGGAGTTGAAAGGATGACTTTCTACACCAGAACTCCACCAAGCTTTATCTGCATGATAAGAAATTCCAGAAGTTTCATCCTAGCCTTCATACAAAGAACATAAATAAAAGACTGCTAACCTTACCTTCGGGAACAAGCTCTATCACTTGAGGCCAGTACCATGGACCACAAGCACGAACAGCTTTTAGCTCGAAGAAGCACAACTCTGTTAGCTCTATCATAGAGATCTGCATAACGAATGCAACAACAAATGTACAAGGGTATCAAAGTAGAATATCATGTGTTTGCCCGTTCTGGAAGAATGCAGGGGGTGACCTCACAAAAACTTGTCTCTATATGATTATCAGTTTCCTTCACTGTAATTTCCAGAGGAGCATAAACAGGTAAACCTGTGTCAACATCAACTGTTTGAATGCACCAGGGCTCTGTTGCAAGGACATACATATGCCTATAAGCCTGCAAAACATGCATCATATGATGAGATCCTATGTAACCAAAAAAAAATAAAAATTGCAATATATGAATGCTTAAGAGACAGCACATGCCATAAAAATTAAAAAATTAAAATTTTGACAAAACAAACCAAAGTTCATAATATAACAATACATGACATAAAATTTTGACATAAATAAGTAGAATGATGAAGCCGCTAAAAATTTCTATGAATAATATAAGAGATTAAGCCACAATATAATACTAGTGCCAAAAATATGAGAATTTATAAAGCACAGACACTCAAAAAAGAGGCAAAGATGGTTCCATAAAGCATGCTAAGGATGATATAGGGAACAAAGGCAGTTTAAAGTGAGGCAGAAGCATGATATAGGTGAGCAAAGGATCAAGAATTATGAGAACTCAGAGCTAATTTCATCACAGACCAGAATATTAAGAGGTGAAGAGATTATCTCCACTAACTTTTCAACAGCACAATTAAGACTTCTTTGCCTCAGAAATATGAGGATTCATGAGTAGATATATACTCAAGGTAATTACAGTTACAAGGGTATTTGTAGCTAGCAAGTAAGAAAAACTAAACCTAATAAGTCAATAATAAACGATAAATTTAAATTAGAACTTTCAAATGCTTGCGGGTGGAGGGAGTTGGGTAGCTTGCTAAGCTATGTAACATGATTTAAAAGTGGAAAGAAGACAATAGATGGGTTGAAAAGGAGTAGTGCATTCTGTATATTGAAAAAGATTTACGCATTTTTGTAAAATTTTATAAAGGTGTGGATCTCACTAACAGATAGATAGGATCAAAGCTGGTTGAATTGTGACCAAAACTACAAGCAAACTGTAGTGGAAAATTTCCTATGGCGACAACCGCATGCCAAGTAGAGCTGCACACTTCACAGTATTGAATAGCTGAATGCAAATGAAATGACAGCGACAAATCAAAAAGTTGAGATGATTATGGATAAATTAGCACATCTAAGATCCACACTGATAAATGTCTTATAGGCATCATGTGTCTATGACTTGAGTTAAAACAAATCCCAGGCCTACCATCTACTCTCATCAATCCAATGGTAAAAACTAATTTAACCTGGCTTCTATTTAGACCATTGGATTGATGAGATTAGATATTGATCCTTGGATTATTCAATGTATGTCTATGAGACATGATTTCTCTTCCTATAAAATATAATAGTGTGTTCATAGTTATGACATCTTTTAGGTCACTTGATGATCTAAAGAAACAATAAACGACTCACCTGGAGGTGACAATGATTGTCATTCGGTCCACTACGCAAGCGTGGATTAAGTGTTATCAACAAGGCAGCAATAGCATGACTGCTAGTGGAAAATGTTAGCATTCCTCCTCCAAGAAATAGAAACGCAATTGCAAGCTTACCTGCAACTTATTGCGAAGTGTAAGCATAATAATCTCTTTACTATTCATAAATCGCCAACACTGCCAAGGTATCAATCACACACAAACCACTGTTTCAGACTAGCGCTGGCCATAATAAAAGACATAAGAAACCAAGAAGCTGATTATACAGTGGCGCGACACACAATCAGAAAGTTACAAACTGATAGCTGAGTATATTCAATATTTCAAGATACACATAATAACCAGAAGCACATTCCAAAAACTTTGATCTCCCTAATAATCTTGTAGGCTCTTTTGGCATTTCCAAAATAGTAAAAAGCCCAGGGTATTCCTAACATTACAAAATGCAACCACCATCGCCTACGTCATCCATGCAACTATAGCTAGAATCACAATCTTCTCATTACCATTATGTAGATGCTGTACAGAAGATAAGCAGGAGCTAGCCTGGAAGGTACCAAAGAAGATCATACAAGGAGATACTGTTCCTTAAGCTCAGGCTGCTGAGAAGGATCATGGATCACAATCAGCCGTACTCTTCTAGCTCTGAATGTGCCAGATGCTTTGGCTCTTGGAGAGGAGCCAGGCCATGCAATGTAATATGATTGGTACAGAATGTGATGGGCTTAAAGAAGCTCGAGAAGGAAGATGCGACATATATAATTAGATGTATGTAGGTTGTCAATAGACCAAGTGTGGACGTCAGCTTCGAGGGTAAAGGCCTCAAATTTCAATATTTCATCAAGAAGTGCAATCTTGTTTCAAGGGTTCATTTTATCAAATAGTGATGGATGTTTTAAAAATTATCAATTGGTTCATTTTATTTAAAAGAATAACAATGACTTTCTATTTTTTCCGAAACACTAAATATTCTCTCTCAATACCATTGATTCACTTTCAATTCTATGTTTGCACGTAAGAAAACAATTTCAAAACTTCCTTTCATTCACATGTCATGAGATTTACATTCAATCAAATTGCTAGTCCTCATTATATCATCACCATACCTGCCCATCATCCATCACGCACCACAACAATACTAACAAACACAGTCACCATCACCACCACTACACACAATACTCCACGCCTCCATTGTCACTGCACCACCACCACGAAACACCATGCCCAGCCCCAACACCGATAACCATGCTAATAAAGTTTCAAAACTGTCATCCATCACACACCACAGTACAACCAACAAACATCATCTAGGGTTTCAATGACGAAGACTAAAAAGGATGAGTGGAAGAGACGATGGAGAGTGAGAACAAGAGCGAGAGCATTGATGTCTTTGTGGGGAGAATGGGAGTGGGAAAGGAAATGAAGGAATTTCAACGAAACCGACGATCAACATTCAGATGTATTGTTTACTATAGACATGCGCACTAAGTATGAATGCGCGTACTAAGTATGTCAATTTATATACTAAATTCCGGAGGGTCGACGATCAACAATGATGAAACTTGGGATGTAACACTAGAGGCCTCGAGTATTTCACTGTTGAGGAGTCAATCTGACTATGACACCAGCTACGATGCAACGATCATATCATTTGTTTAAATGGTCACACTTAATATTTTAGCAAATGGGCCACTATTTGTTCTGGATGATTGTGGTGGTGATAGGCAACGGACGGCCCCATCGGCGAGATAAGACGGAAGAAGGCGAGGGTTAGGGGAGAGCGTTTGTAATTAATTAATGGGTGAATATTTTATCTAATTTGCTTTAATGTTAAAATGATTTGTATCCATTTCAAAATTAATTATCTCAAGATTAATATTTTGTTTCCTTATTACGACACTTGTCAATCAAGACCTTTTTTCCGTCTGAGAACCAAATTGTAAATAAAATTTACAGTATAACTAATAGGTAATTATTTTTGGATTTCAAAACTTATCGAAAATTCCCTCATTATCTTTCTTAGTATTTGTAATCTTTTCTTATCTTGGACTTGACTACTAAAAAATATGGACCATGTCTTCATCAATAATACATCATCGTATTCTCCTCTTCTATTTTTTTTACAACATGGTATCCAAGCCATCGTTTCCGACTTGACCTAGTTTGCTTTTGCTAGTCGGTGGGTGATGGCATCCACCACTATCGAACCAATATGCAAGTGTTTAGTGTCTACTTTCGCCTCTAGATCGATGAGCAACCGTTGCTGAATCGCATCGGAATCGAGTTGCGAACTACTACAACAATACTGTCTTTTGCTGCCTTCTACAACTATTGCTTCTACTATTTCTTGCCTTCTATAACTATTGCTTCTACTATTGCTATTACTGCCTATTACAGCTACTGTTGTTACTGTAGCTAGCCACTGTTGCTATAATTGTTATGGTTTCCTCCCAGGAGTGTTTTTATCTACTATTGGGGCTTCCTGACAGTAGTGTTTCTTATCTATTGTTGTTTGTTCACGTCAAGGATAATTCAACTTAAAGGCGAATGTTAGAATATTAGATATATATCTAAGATTTTATAAGATATTCTCTCTATCCCATGAAAATTACAACACTTGTCTTATTTGCATACCCTACAAAAATTATAATATTTTCTAATTTGGTAATGAATAACATCAAAACAGCTATAATACACCCACTAACCTTCTCATAACTATTACCGTAAATCGTATTTTTAACATTATTGTAAAAAGAATACACATATAAAACACTCATCTATCCAAAGAAGAAAACCTAGGAGAGAGAAACACAATCACCAAAATTCCTACAGCCGCAGAAGAGAGAAAGTTGCTCCTCTCGATCCAGTCTGTCTTCCTCAGGTAAGCCAACTTCTCAACATAGTATCAGAGCGGAGTTCCTAGCCGTTGTGACCGTCGTCCTCAGATCCACACAATCGCAGTCGCGCGGCCGCACCAAACTCAGATATACAGAGATCAAGGTCGTCGCCGCCACTCTCTTGCTCTTCCTCGTCGTCGCCGCCACTGCTTCCTTAGGAGTCGCCTTCGTCGCCACAGGCTTCTTCCCAGTCATCGTCTTCGCCCAGATCCAACCTAGCCAGAGCAACAACCGGTTTCTCAGTATTTTTAACATTATTGTAAAAAGAATACACACATAAAACACTCATCTATCCCAAGAAGAAAACCTAGGAGAGAGAAACACAATCACCAAAATTCGTACAGCCGCAGAAGAGAGGAAGTTGCTCCTCTCGATCCAGTCTGTCTTCCTCAGGTAAGCCAGCTTCTCAACATGGTATCAGAGCGGAATTCCTAACCGCTGTGACCGCCCTTCTCAGATCCACACAATCGCAGCCGCACAATCGCGCGGCCGCACCAAACTCAGATATACAGAGATCAAGGTCGTCGTCGTCACTCTCTTGCTCTTCCTCGTCGTCACCGCCACTGCTTCCTTAGGGGTCGTCTTCTTTGCCACAGGCTTCTTCCCAGTCATCGTCTTCGCCCAGATCCAACCTAGCCAGAGCAGCAGCCAGTTTCTCAGTCTTCGGCGGGCGAACCAAAGGCAGCTTAAATTTGATTCCGCTGAAACTGGCATCCGAGTACATCAGTTTATGATGCCAAGCCATGGTATCGTTGAATCGTCAATCACTTGACAAGTTGAGCATAATTGAATTTGCTGACTATATCGTCAATCGCCACGATATTCATTCGACTCAACTCTAACAAGGAATCTTCTAGTAGCAGAAGATTCTTTGAAGGTACAAAGTGAGTGGCAAGCCCACATGCAAGCATTTCACTTCCATCTATCTGAGCACCAGACAACACTAGATATTCTCCAAAATATCCAGGAAGCTCAGAAAGGAAATAAGATGCACCAACATCTTCGAACAGTCCCAGTAAAGCTTCAGGCATAGCAAAAAAAAAACCTCAGGTTTGAACTAAGTACACTTTCAATAGATACCTGAGGTTTTTTAGTTTTCTGACGAACCACGACGACAGATCGATGATCCACGGAGATGCAAATGATTCTTTCTAGACACCTGCTCTCTCATTCTAGTCATCCACTGACGCCGATGAATTTTCCGACGACATCTCAATGACCATGATTCATTCCTCGAGTTCCTCTTCCATCAGTCTCGCATCTGGAACAGATCATTCGACCTCAGATTTCAAAAATGATTTTCACTTGACTACCATCTCTCTCTAGGTGTAGTAATTACCTGAAACGGTCTCATTCGATATCTCAGTCTCTCGCCGGACGTGGCCTCTCTCGCCACTTGACCGTCTTTCCACCAACACCGACTGATACCACCTATAGAACATGGCTTCGTGATGACAATCAGGTCTTTTTTCTCCTTATCAACTCTATGAGCGATGAGATTTACCGCATGGTTGTATGCCTAGGGACTGCCAAGGAGGTTTGGGAACAGTTTAAGGCTCTTTTCTCCTCGAAAGACAGTTTACAGCGACCATGATCACCGCCGATCCGAAGGACGGCATTCCGCACTTTGCTACTCAGTTTCAGGGTCTCTTTCAGTAATGACTTCGTCATCAGCCATTGTTCACTGATCTGACTACACAGCGCTCTCAACGAGAGACTTTTGTTGGTGCTATGTACCTTGCTCGCCTTCCGTCCTATCTTGACAGTGTTCACTCAAGACTACTCTCAACTGAAGGCAATCCCAACACAGCGCTCTCAACGAGAGGCTCGTGTTGGTGCTATGTACCTTGCTCGCCTTTCTTCCTATCTTGACAGTATTCGCTCCACGTTACTCTCAGCCGAAGGCAATCCCACCTTGACCAGCATTTTTGCGACGATTATACAAGTTCCTCCTCCGACTACTCCTGACTCAGCAGCACCTTCCTCTGCCTTTGCTACACATGGCTTGTCTCGTAGCAACCGTACTTTTGGTCGTGGTCGTCCTCGTGGTGGAGGCACTCGTGGAGAGCAACGGGGTTAGGTGGTTGTAGCAGTGGAAATTTACATTGCACACACTGTGATCGATCCAATCATATTTATCTATCAAAGTTCTAACTTTTGTGAGAAAATTTTGATTTCTTACATCCAAAATTCACACCTCTAAAACCAACAATTAGCTCATCCATATTTTTTTCTTGAACTAGACAAATTTATTTTTTTTACAATTAACCACAAATACAATCTATCAAACTAATTTTTTCACTAATAAATTTTATTATTTTTTAACTAAATAAGTTTTTAAACCCTAAACTATCATAATTAATCCGAGTTCTAATTTTTTATCCCACTAATTTTTCAAACCCTAAACCAATTTACAAATTAATTCATTCCAAACCATCATCTAAATAATTACCATCCTCACCATTCTCAAACAACCGCCCCAAACCATCAACCTCACCCTCCTCAAATAATCACCCACACCAACCAAATTCATCAAATCAACCATAACCAACGCAAATTCATCAACAAACACGAAATAATCAAAGCAAATATTAGGTTTATTAAAAAAAATTAAATCAATTTAAAGATTAATTAAGTTAAAAAAAATATACTTAGAGGTTAGGGTTTGGTTTGCGGATTCCTGTGGGGGTGGCTGCGGGGTATGCTCCTTCTCCCTCGTCGACGTTCGCCTGAGCTCGCCTTCTCCCTCATCGACCTCGTCCCAAATTGCAACGTGGAAACAGGTGGTTTGAGGGCTCGGTGGTCGTGGGGTGGTGATTGCTGGTGTCAAGTGGTGGGGAGTGGAGTGGTGATCGGTGGGTGGTCGAGAGCGTGTCTAGGGGCCAACGATGGAAGGGTGGGTGGGGGTCGTCGGAATTTCGGGGGAAAATCGAGAAGGGGGAGAAAAGACGAAGTGAGGGAGAAAGGACAGCTGCTGTTGGGTATAATTAAAACTCACTGACTGATCGCTGAATAAATTTGTAATGGTTTCAATTATAAATTTTACAATCAATATTTAAAAACGATCGTACAATAATTGCTTTTTTATAACTGAAAATTTTATTGGAGATTTTTGTCTAATTTGACTGACTTCAAACATAAATTGTGCGAAAATAAAAGAGAATATCTAACTGTTCATCTGTACAATATAGCACAACAAGTGAATGAAAAATAGAAACAAATTTGCATGGGGAATGACAAATAAGTCGACGGCCTTACAAACTCCAATTTAAAGAAGATAAGAAAATATGGATCTACATTGCTATCTGAGATATCGATTCATAACATAAGAAAAGTGGTATCACCGGTGAAGAGTCGATGCAAAACATAACAAATAATAAGTTGCATCATGATTTTAGAAGTCGATCGCCCTAAAATATTGGTAGCGATGTAAGGCTTATCATTTTCTAAAAATAATTGGAATTGCAATTTAAATCATCGATTCAAAGCCTGCACCCAAAAATAATACAACGACTTTCAAAAGATCAAAGCATTATCATAGGAGTAATACTGAATGTATGCAGCAAGTGAAGTTCTTTGCAGCTCTCCCACTGGAGGCTCGATCAGCAAAAACAACAAAACTTGCCTGCACTCGTCCAACGTGTCTCCCACCGAGCCATGCAAATCCATCGCCCTCCGACAAAAAGACGCGTCTTGCTGCATGATTCCCTCAAAATAAAGACACTGCTGCGTGTCACTTGCCCCTGAATATCCTCTTCTATGCCCGACTCGTATCCCTCCCACGCGGCCCCCTCTCCCATTCATCCCATCACGCTATATAATCTCAAACACCCAAGACTCGCCAAATCAAGGAAGAGGGTGGTGAAAGTGAGGTTCATTTCTTCGTGGGAAGAGAAATTAAAACCACGCGCAAGAGGTTTTAAAGAAAAGATGCAGCCTCCGACGAAGGATCTTGACGAGGAGGAGAGGCGAGAGCTGGACGAGAAAGCGAGGCGCGGCGAGACCGTGATTCCTGGCGGTACAGGCGGCAAAAGCCTCGAAGCCCAGGAGCACTTGGCCGAAGGTAATTTTACTTGCAGTGACTCCTGATATTCTTCTTTGTTTTTTTTTTTTTTTTTTTTTTTTTCCTCCAAGTTCTTGACCGAAGTGAGAAGAAAATAGTTTGGACTAATATTTGGGTGGATATATTTTTGTATTGATGAAAGGGAGGAGCCGAGGAGGGCAGACAAGGAAGGAGCAAATAGGGACGGAGGGGTACCAGGAGATGGGACGAAAGGGAGGGTTGAGCACGAGCAACGAGTCCGGTGGGGAGCGTGCTCCCAAGGAAGGGATCCCGATTGATGAGTCCAAGTATAAGGCCTAGGAAGGGCCAAGATCGGTGCATGTTTGATAATGCAGTTGTCGAGTCAGTTTCTTTTGTTTTTGGGTCTCTTGTATATTGTGTCCGTATGGTCTTTCCCAGTGTACATGCATGCTGGTTTGTTATTTAGGTTTGGAGTCGTCTGTTTAGGCCTGTAAAATGGTCGTAGTCAGGTATGGTCCGTTGATCCCCTTCTTGGTGTAGATGTTGCATGGATCCGTGGGGAGGTTCGTGATCATAGCTTTGAAGAATCTGAACTTTTTTTAGAAAGTATATAAGCAAAAAGATGTTTGGCTGCTTACAATTAATTGATAAATCTGCTCTTAGGTAGAAGTTCCCTCCGAATCCGGGAGGAGCCTAATGGGTGGTTAATCTTAATCGAGTAAACGTGGGCTGTACAACGAATGATAAGGAGCCCTCATCGTATCGAAATTGATTGATAGTTATGTATGGTGAGTGCAATTGAAATTTCCGGTATCGAAATTTTCGGCTCAACGATATTGTCGAGAGAAGGCATGAATCAGAATATCACAATTGAAATGTCCGGGGAGTGTGTATCCTTATATTGATAAGCTCATCCGTTATTTCTTGAATCTTGAACGATCTGTCAAGAGAAAGCAGGAATCAGGAATAGAAGCTTTTGCTTGACCTTCGCTCCTTTGTTTATCAGGAATATCCAACGGTTCACTCTAAAATCGAAAAGAGTGTTAATAATTAATCTTTGCCTTCTTCTTAATGATAGAGGGGGGCTCTATTGTAAAGGGGAGTTCTCCATTATTCAACTCTTATTAGGGACTCTTATTAGAAGAGAAGTTTAGAGGCCTAAAATTTTGTGTGGTGTTTGTATCCGTGCCTTGGGAGGGTCACGTGTGCTAGGGCGAAGTGTACGAACTATATTCACAAAGAGTTTACCTAATGTTCATAAAAGAAAGGCGAAGTGTTACCTAATGTTCATAAAGGAAAGGCGAAGTGCATGAAATATACGTAGTGTTATTCCACCTAATGTTCATAAAGGAAAGGCGAAGTGCATGAAATATACGTAGTGTTATTCCTATTCTGAACAAAGTGTTTACCTAATCTTCATAAAAGAAAAAAAAAAGTATGAAAAAAAACTGAAAACCATGAAAAACCACATACGATGTTACATTAATTAGCCAAAATTTAAATAACACACTCATATGTACAAAACAAATATGAATTCATAAATAATAATGCATAACCAAAAAATGAAAACGGATAAGTAATATATAAAGAAACAACTAAATAATTCCTAATTACCTAAAAGCTAACCTAGAACTCTAATTTTCTTCACTCAAATATTCCTCATAAGGGCAATGTTACTAGTTAGACCTAATTGGATCAGGTAATTTCATCATAATACTTCTTCGATATTTTCTTAGAACATCTACTTCCCGTCAACATAATAGATTCGTAATGTCTAACTGAAGCTTCTCGATCTAGAGTTTGTTCTCTTTTTAATCTATCTAACTGTTATCTTCTTAATTAATTAATAGGTGGTGGTAATTTTGTCAAATAAGGTTTCAGTAGGATTCAGCAGGTTATAGTTACGGCAACGAGAAGGAGTAGTGGCTATTATTTAGCAGCAACAAGCATAACAATACGAAGAAACACAACAAAAATTCATAAGCTTAAAAACAAAAAATTTAGTGGATACGTTTTGTTTGTTTGAATTTCAAAGCCCATCATGACAATTTTTTTATTTTTTATTTTTCTTAATTTTGTTGCGCTTTCCTTCACAAAATAGCAGATTTTGAAGCTTGGGGTTGTCATTTCTACTGCTTCTAAAAACCATGTTAGTTCAGGGATAAATTCCTATTGTGATCTCTATTATTGGGTTAAAAAAGCTACAGTTATTGTAATTTATTTTAATTGGTTATTTTGGTATTTTGTGTTCAAATATAAAATGTTTAATTGTATTTTTAGATGAAATCTGATTTCCCTTGTGTTTTTAATTGATTGTAGTCAATTACTGTAGTTATTGCAGCAACATCAAATCCTTATTTAGTCCGTTTGAATCAATGACCCATAGGAAGGTCTCCTTTGGATGACAGATCGATTTAATTCAAAATTAAATTATTTAAATTTTCAAAAGATGAACTTCACTATTTATAAGGGATTGCGATATAGTTTTACTCACAAACCCATGATTTGGCTAAGAATTATTAACTAAATCCTATGGACTTTACTGCTATCAATTACTTCAAAGGAGAACGACTAGGTAATCGAATAATTAAAGGTCAGTGATAGAAATGACATAGTTTTTGCACATTAACATAAACGACATTATTAACATGTGTGATTTAATGTTTGATATATCCCCATCAAATTCTCTCCATTATACCACAATCCGGTTATGTGAATAACTTAAAGTGCTTACCTTGAAGATATTTCAGGTTTGAATTGTAGTCTCCAAAAGGATCTTTTTATTCATATTTCTTAAATGTGACTCGTAAGGTTATAGGTTGCTTCTTATTTCATGCTTGATCATACTCTCAAAGGAGATGGTTTTGTGTTAAAAATATGAGGATTTGACATGGTTAACATATGGTCGAGAAATAAATATCATTGGAATCTATACACCCAAAGATGATAGATCATCTATGATTGGTTTAATTCTCATATTCGTTATTATGTTGAGAGATGTATAACTGCATGTCATACATTCGACCCAAAGCTGTTTGCATGATGATGTCTGTAATCTCTTGATCTTAGATGTATACTATATGTTTTTCAAATGTACATTGACTACTCACATCGTGTTATTTAAAATATCGTTAAATTATGTCAACAAAGTTAAAATTCTTTTGAAAGTTTTTATGCTTCATAAATCAAGGAACGATGGAAAGGATTTGCTTCACTATTATAATGAGAGTGTTTAATTGTATGGAGATTTTAATTCGTGCACATATTCAGCCCAAAGATTTGTGTGATAAAATTTTATGATCTTCTAGATGTGTTATTCAGCACACTATTATGATATTCAACACATAATATTCAGCACATTGTATGTTTTTAAAATTACGCATCATCACAGTTTTATTAAGCACTATTAATTGAGAGTTTTACATTCAGTGTCAAGCATACTATCCAAAGAAATTTGTTTGATTATGTTCGTAATAGCTCTTTTCACTATTAATAGTATAAGTGTATGAAATCAATTTTTGCTATCAGTCAGAGGAAGGCATTCTATTTATTGACCATAGGAGGATGATCTTTACAACATCATAAGGTATCTCAGTTCATTTCTACTCTACATGATCAAGTGGAAGCATATGTTCTATGTGATCAAGTGGGAGCATATGTTTCTACTAGACGAGTCCATGAGTTTAAAGACTTGTAGTTGGTGGATTCTATATGTTCCAACTATTTTAAAGTTTGAAAAATAAGGATATTCTTTTCACGGGAAAGATAATATTCATTTTGAGAAATAAAAATAATTATTCTCTCGACTATACTGTTATATATATAGCATGTTATTTCATATTATATCCTTCTATCGATGAACTTGTTTTGTGTTGTTGTTGTTGACTTATATGGACTCATGCATATAGATTGTCATATTTATTTCTATATTGTTTATAAACAACATAGTATCACAAGAGACTATTACAATAGAGCGTGTGTGGAACAAATGATAAGATAGTCTCACCATTATTCTAAGACCTTTGTCCATGTATCTTTTATGATATGTAGTTTCAACATGGATATCAAGTGTTTATCCATTTGTTCAGCTGGAGCATTTGAGGCTCTATTATGCTACTTATATTTATTGCATTGAAGTCAAATAAATTGGACACATATTATTATTATTATAGGAGCACGTTGGTATTTTATGTAGTGTCAATCTTGAGCAAAGGCTTGGGATAATAAATTAAACCTTAATGTATATCTTGGGACACATAAAATATATTATGCTTAATACATAAAAACAAGACATAAAACTTGGTTTGTCGTAACCAAGTGATTTTTTCATCGTACGTTTGTACATAAGGGAGAAAATCGTGTGACCGACAAGAGAATAATACATGATATTTTCGTTGGGATATTATCTATTTGACACATTTCCATATTAAAATTTATGTCAGTAGGGTTTAGAGTTTTGTGACCATAGAAGGACCTATGTCGCAACGAGAAAAATGCAGTTTTCACCATGATTATGAACTTGAAGCTCCATAGGACCGAATTCACTTAAAAAAACGTCTTTAGACCAATGATTTTATTATTGACACCTAATATTTTCAAAATAGTTAATTAGACTATTTTTGTGCTCATTTCAAAAAGTGAAATTGTTTTCTAAAATTTTGGTTTTGTTTTGATTTTGACAATTAATAAACACAAGTGGGAGAATGTTAGATTTAATCTAATTATCTATATGTGGATTATATTAATTTTTATCAGGGTAATTCGTTGGTCTAATAAAATAAGACGATGAGCTCTTATTTTAGCTTAATAAACAAGGTTAGTGTGGGTTGCATAAATATTTATTGATTTGTGATGAGTAGCCATAATAATTGATATATATATATATATATATATCAATTAGATCATCTTTCCTAACCCTAATTGTGTTATACATTATGACTCACCTATAACGACCGTTAAGGATATTAGAAAAAAGAAGCCTGTTAACATCGTTTGTTCGTGATCTAATTTTACAAATCTAATCAATTCAATCGTGTATTTATTATAATTATTTTTAGCTGCGTATCATGACGATAAAGGTATGCGTATGCTTATTTTTCATCTCAATTTAGTATTATAAATCTATTTATGACGATCATGTGATCTAATTTCTCTATAAAAATTTCTCAAAATATGTATTGAATAATATAATTATCATACAACGTTATAATTATAATGGGATGAAGAGAGTAATTGATAAGATACACTTTTTTATCCCTTTGTATATATATAATGTCCCTTTATATATTTATAAGTACTTGAATTTCTTTTCTCTCAAGTAACTCCATGGTTTTCTTTCAAATCAACTCCTTGTTTCTTCTCATTTCATTCAATAAATCTTATTCACTCTTTCTAACTAGTTTTTGACAAGGTTTGGATCTTTAGGTATTACTTTATCCCATATATTTTATAACATTTATTTTATTCATATAAATTTGATTTTATCTCCTTTTTTTTTTTAAAACTACATTTCTCAATCACATAAATTTTCGCCTTTATCTTTTTTTAATTCCTAATCATACAAAAATTTTAAGATAAGGAAACATTGCAAATAAAAAAATAATTTTGGACATCCCGAAATGACAAAACGATGCAAAATATGTGGGATGTAAGGAGTACTTTTTATATGTTTTCTAATTTTTATTTTCAAAATTCTTTCTCAAAGCTACTCCTTTCGTCCTATAATTTTTACAATACTTATTATTTTGTCATCCAAAAAATTTATATCATTTATTTTATTTTTTATTTGAAAATATTTTTATATGAAAATAGCCACAATATCTCAGTATATTTCACTATCTTATTTGAGTTATTTTCTTTCATCTTTTCACATCAAACTCACTCATCATAAAATAATCACAATATATCAAATTCAACGTATACATAAAAAATCGATCCGATCATCCGATCAAACCGTTGTATGTTGTAGTATAGTTTATTGTTGTATGTTTATTTTGTCATAATTAAAAAAAGAAAGAAACATATCTCACCTAATCATGTCAAATACAAGATGTGAGGAAGGACATCTCTACATTGAAAAATAATATACGCATAACTTATCTTTATTTTTATAAATAAAAAGATTATTTTTGTTATCTTTACACGTCAATCCCTAATCTCATATTTTTAAAAAAATGAATTTATCATTCAATCAATATCACGCCACTTATTTTTGCCTAAATTGCTGGTTGAAATTGGGATATGACATGCACATCTCAAATCTACAGCTGGCCTGAGAAAATAAAGTGGCGTACACTTTCAACGATTCATAACTGATCTGACATTATACGGTCAATATGAACAAAAACACATTCCCATTGCATTATTCCAACCTTGGCTGATTGGTTTGGTGTTATTCTCAGAATTTACGCCCACATGGATGCTTATTGGGATTTCTTTTGCAGCTTTACTGGTCAAGATCATCATTAGCTACAATTTCATACTGATTGTGGCCGCAAACCAGTAGAAACAAGTTGCATGCTCGTCTTGAGATGTCTAAGTAAATATGCACTTAATATTTGATACGGTAGTTGAAAAGATCAAATGAACACATTAAAAGAATTATGGAATAAAGAGATCGTTGGGCAATTGACTGTTTCTATGAATAGTGGCATTTGATACTAGGGTGTTTCTTTGTAAAATAATCATATGAGATGCACATTGTAACGAGTGAAGGACACTCTTTGTAATCTACACTTTTTGTTACTGTCTTGTATTGGTTCGTCACCATGTTTTGATGAACCGTAAGGTTTCCTTTCGGGAATTGATTTAACTATATCAAAACCCTTGTCCTTCGTTTTTTTCTCACTGAATTCTCGATTTAGTTCTTTTTTGTCTTCGATATAACATATATCCTCTCTTCCATTTTCTTTTTGGAATATTATGCTTCTCCATCCCATTTTTTTATTGCGTTGTTTCAATTTATTTGGAATCTACTCCTAATAAACATTTCACATGCAAAATGCAAAAACAATTCATATCTATTATAGTGAATTTTATTATTTTTTCTCTCAACCGTTAGAATGAACTCTATTATAACTAAAAAATATTTTTTTAATCAAAATTTATAAAAATTCAATATATATATATATATATATATATATATAATTTTACATCAGATCAAATAATAATTGAATATCTAAATTGAGATGAGAAAGGATGTACCCTCTAACCATCAGTTCGGTACTTCCTGTTACCCAGAAACAGCTAGAGCACATGTTTTCCATACTCCGAAAAGGAGTTCTCTGTCACAATCGGCATGGTTTTTCAATATAAATTTCTAATGATTGATGTGCTCCAACAAGAGATACATTCATTGGAAGAAAACAGATGTGGTGGGGCAAGCACCCCATGAATGATGCTCTTGAAATCTCACTTAGGATCTCTAAGTTTTGTTTGATACTGGTGAAGTGACACGGTTTGAGAGAAAACCAAGTTATAGGAGTACAAATCCTAGAAGATCATCATTTGGCCAATCCAATGCACCTCCATATCACATCAAGCTCAGAGCGGCGCATTTTGTCAAAGCTAGATGGAAATCCGATCCGATGTCTTTTCGGTCAATCGTATTGTTCATAGATTCGAAAGATTTTTTTAATTAATTTTTATTAACTGTTCATCATCATGAAATAACTCGATAGATTTTGATATCTCGATTTCTTAAAATGAGAAAAGAATTGATGCTTACTATATTTACAAAATCACAAAAATAATGCTAAAATAGGGAGAATAAACTACATTCGGTGTAACTTGCTATACTCTATCAAATTGATAACAGATTTCACAAAGCGTTGAACGGACGCCTGATGGTTATGAGGATAAGTTGTTTACCGTTGATCTATTTCCTTTATCAGTATATTAAATTTATCCAAGTATGGTGAGTTTTCCATACGATCAAAGAATGTATTGGCATCATCAATTAGCATACGTCCCCGCTGTGGAGTGCATGGAGAAGTTCACAATCTGTGTGCCGATGGTTGAAGTTCACAATCTTTCTGGAACAGTCCGAAAAATGTAACTTTCCTTTGAGGACGGAGTAGCACTTGAGATGAATAAGCCAGAATATTTTGCATGTAATAAACTACGAAAACCACATTAATATTGGGAACATGTCGAGAACAATGAACTCGAACTGTTACGAGCATGAAAAGTCTCTAACATGCCAAATGAACAATCATTTGCAGACCCCACAATTAGAAAAAAGATGCACATGTATCAATTGATAGCCCATAGAATGACTTATAAATCCAGAATGGGTTAGCAATCTTGTTTTTCCTCATAATCGTCTGTGATGGATGACAAGAGAAAGTACTGCGATCCAATTGCAGGACAATGGGAGCAAACAAGTCATGGTTCTACCTCCTGGTATGATCCCCACGCGACTCCTTCATGTGCAGCTGGAAATAAAACAGAGACGCTTGGTTCCTCAAAAAGCCACAGCCAAGCAGAGAAGCGACGTAGGGATCGGATCAATGCACAGCTCGCTAGCTTGAGGATGTTGATCCCCAAATCTGACAAGGTGAATATATGTTTTCCTCAACTTGCATGCATCTTCTATTAGGGGGCAATCAAGCTACATGTTACGAAATCGGTATCAAAAGAATAATGACAAGTCCCAACTGTTTGGAAAAAAATCATCTTTACAGAATAGTAGGATACAAATGGAAGTGGTAGCCTTTTCTATTACCATGTTGAGCCTTATTTGTAAACTGCTCCAGAACATGGTATCAAAGTAGTTGTCACTGGCTCGTATCCTAATTCCGACAATATATTATCTAAAGGGGTCACTCCCACCTCACATCATAAACGGCTCAATTAATTCCTCCAAAAAAAGAAGAGATCAAGGGATCAAAAGAATATCGAGTTATTTTGTGGTGGTCTTTGGATCAAAAGAATACCGAGCTATTTTGTGGTGGTTTTTGCGGGTTATTCTATTGATCAAAAGGAAATCTTTTGAGATTTTCTTTGGAAGAAACAATATATTATCTACAAGTTACAAGTATATCTGACACGATGACTGTTCATGTCTCAACTTGGACTTAGGTCAGAACCTGTAGCTTCTGATAGGAAGATATAACAGTGAGGACATACGAAAGCAAGAATGAGCTCACCTCTTGCAAAGATATATCCTGTAACAAACATATGCTAACTAACTGCATAATCTCATTTGACTGCATTTTGCAGATGGACAAGGCAGCTCTACTGGCAAGCGCGGTCGACCAAATCAAGGATTTAAAGATAAAAGCAACAGAAATCAGTGAAATCTTCTCCGTTCCAACGGATGCTGATGAAGTGACCGTAGAATGCATTGCAGATAATGATGCGACAGGAAGCAAAAGTTTGATCTTGTTCAATGCCACAATTTGCTGCGAAGACAGGACTGAGCTACTTCCTGAGCTCATCTCAGCACTCAACGGGCTTAAACTTAGCATAGCAGGAGGAGATATTGCGTGTTTGGGTGGCAGAATAAGGGCCAGCTTTGCTCTGTGCAGTAACGAAAGAGAAGGCGACGGTGTTTGCAGAAGCACGCTGAAACAGTCCATCAGGGCTGTTTTGGGTAGGATTGTTTCATCGTCCGCTGCGCCAAATTTTCGTGTTACAAGCAGAAGACAGCGTTTCATGTTGGGGTCAAACAGCCAGCAAGAATGGCAACGAGAGTTAGGTCCAGGACAATATTAGACTTAATAGTTGTATGTCGAGCTGTGACAACCATGCCTGATGAACTATTCTAATTACAAGTGCTATTCTGTAAATACTTTTTTGGAACTCGACAAATCTTAGTTGAAAAAATCATACAGATAATTAACCAATCTTAAATGTATGTAGGACTGGACTTTTCCATGGGTATCGAAAAAAGCAATGATGTGTGTTTCAAATAAATATATAATGATCATTCATTTAATAACAAAATCAAAAAAAGGAAAAAAAGTTCAAATAAAATTATCAAAAAGTCAATGATAGAGATTGATTTGGAACAAAGAAAAAATGGGGTTTTGAAACACAAAGTTATTATATATATATATATATATATATAGGTATAAAAAGATTGCAGTTATTGCAGTTCACTTTTCCCTATATATATTGCTGATGTTGCAATAACAGCATAGTAGACTACTGTAAGCAGGTTGAAAAAAACTATACTTTTTAACTTTAAAAATTTATACTCTTAGTTGTTAGTGTATACGGTTAGATTTTTGTTATTAATTATATTAATGTCTAATTATACATATCCATCGACCACAGTATCTAGTTATCAACTTATAGCATAGTGTTTGCAACAGCGTACTCACTTCCAGCATGGATGTATTTCCGTGTATATATATATATAGTGTTAGTGCTTCAAAATCACCTTGTTATCTTATGCATAACAAATTAAAAAAATTAATATATTCGTATTACTGATTATATAAAATTAAATCGAATTAAAAACTTTTAGGTAGCTAATAATTTTTAAGTTTGTCTTTTACAACAAATAAAACTTTTTCAAAAACAACAAATCAAAAACTGAACTTACTCAATGTAACTAGGTAGCTAATACATTAAGTTAGTAATTATGATGAATCAACATATGAACTTGAAACCATAATCATAGAACAATAAAGCTAATAAGATCAAATAACTTGTATCATAAAATCCATGAATGGCAAATCCGATCACAGGATTGCCATAGATAGATTTAGAATACCAAATAGAGATTGACAATAATCATATGCGTATCTTGATCGTCATGATACACAATGTAAAATATTTACGATGAGTACGCGATTGAACTGATTAGATCTGTAAAAGTGGATGACTTTCAAACAACGTTAACAAGCTTCACTGTCCTAATATCTTTGATGGGCGATGTAAATGAGTTACCATACATAGCACAAATTAGTGTTAGGGAAGGTGACGTATTTTATATATATAAAGACATAATACTTATTGGGCCTACTCATTATGCACTAATAAATATCGACCTAATCCATACTAATCGGCCCCATATTAAAATAAAATAAGAGCACATCGTCTTATTTTATTAGATTAATTAATTAACCCAATAATAATTAATGTAACCCACAAATGAAGATTTAAAGATTAAATATAAATTCTCCCACTTGAGTTTATTAACTGTCAAAACCAAAATTTTAGAAAAGAATTTTAGTTTTTGAAATGAACACAAAAATGAGTTAATTAACTATTTTGAAAATGCTAGACACCAATAATAAAACCATTGATTTAGAGACGCTTTTGTAAGTCATTTCGGTCCCATAAAATCTCAAGTTCAGGATCATAGCAGAAATTGTATCTTTCTTTTTACGACACAGGATGTTCCATGCTCACAAAACACTAAACCTTACTGATAAGAATTTAATATGATAGTGTGACAAATAGATAATACCCAAAAGAAAACGTCATGTATTATCTACATGTCGGTCACAAGATTGTTTTCCTTATATATCAATGTACAAATGAGAAAACCATTTCGTTAAGATAAAGCAAGTCATATGTCTTGACTTTATGTATCACGTGTGATATACTTTATGTGTCTCAAGACATATATTATGACTCAACTTATTATCCTAAATATTCGCTCAAGATTGACACTATCTTTGAGACTTTGAAAACATGAAGTCATATATAAAACACCAACATGTTCTTCTAATGATAAACTACGTCCAATTTATTTGACTCCCCCAGAACAAATGTATATAACACAATAGAGCCTTAAATGCTCCCACTGAACAAATGGATAAGCACCTAATATCCATATTAAAAGTTTATGTCATAAGAGACACATGAACAAAGACCTTAGAACAATGATGAGACTACCTTATCATTTGTTCCACACACTCTATTGTAATATAAACTCTTGTGATACTATATTTTTAATAAACAATATAGAAGTTAATATCACAATGCACACACATGAGACTATATAAGCCAAGAACAACAACATGAAACAAGTTCATTAAGAGAAAGATATAATATGATATTACATGCTACATGCATAACAACATACTCGAGGGAATAATTATTTTTATTTCTCAAAATGAGATATTGATGTGTCTGTCAAATGAACATCCTTGTTTTTCAAGTTCCGAGAGAGTCAGAACCACAGAATCCACCAACTACAAGTCCTTAAACACATGTACTCGTTTAGTAGAAACATATGTTGTAATATGCAACTCATACACGAAACAAGGATAGTTAAATTTGCTTCCATTGATCACATAGAACATATGCTACCACTTGATCATGGAGAGCATAAATGAATAAAGTCACCTTATGATGATTTAAAATCATCCTCCACATATGCAATAAAAAGAATATATTCCTCTAACGAATACCAAGAATTGATTTCACATATTAAGAGTGGAAAGAGTTAATACCAACATAATCAAACAAACTCCTCTGGGTAGTATGCATGACACACAATGTAAAACTCCCAATTGATAATGCTTAATAGAACAGTAATGATGTGTAATTTTCAAAATTTATAATTACACATACAAAAGATCTCAAAATTTTATCACACAAACACCTATGGATTGAACACATGAACAAATTGAAATCTTCACATAATTAGACACTCCTACCATAATAGTGAAGCAAATTCTCCTCATCTGTTCCTTGATTTATGAAGTATAAGAACTTCCAAAACAACTCTAGTGTTGTCGATCAAATAACACATGTGAGTAGTCAATGTACACTCTAATATATGAGTATATATTTGAGAAATCACAGACATCACCATGCAACACCTTTGGATCGAAAACATGGCATGTAATTGTAAATCTTCAACAAGGTAGCGGATCTATGAATTAAGCCAACCATAAATAATCTATCATCTTTGGGTATATAGAACCCAATGGCGGTTATCTCTCAATCACATGCTAATCATGTTTAACCTCCTATTTTAACACATAATCACCTTTTTTTGGTGTATGATCAAACATTAAATAAGAGATATCCTTCAATTTTATGAGATAATTTCAGGAATACGGATAAGAAGGTCCCTTTAGAGACTCAAACCTGAAATATCTCGAATGATAAACACTTAAGTTACTCATATCACAGGATTGTGGTTTAACAGGAAGAACTTGATTAGATATATCAAATATTAACCCACACATGTTATACATGTCGTTCAACCTGTATATGCAAACATATTGCATCAATAAGGTTTACTGACCATTAATACGTCATCCATAGTTGAATTTTGACATACTCGTCTAACCACACAAAGTCATGACCCAATATAGGTGTCCATAAAAATGAAACAGCCCAAATAAATACTCAAATGGGTTATTATGTGGTTAGTTTAATCCAAATGCGACCCAAATAACATGTTGAAGGACGAGTCATTGAACCACAAAAATAACATGCTTTAGATACTTAATTCACATATAAATAAGTCCAAACATAAATTAACCTTAATGGATCATTAAACCTACTTTTATAATCAATATGTGAATTAATAGACCGATTCATGTAGATGTAAGACTTACAATATCTTGTCGCCTACTAAAATATGTCCACAGCCCAAGCATGACAGAAGTTTTGTCTTAAACTTAAATCAATTGAGCAAAAATTTATTGTCTTTTTCAGCTCTAGCATTAAGGAAAGTTACATGACTTACAACAAACATGCAACTTAGGCCTGAGCATGTAAGCAACATTGGGTCAAGTGTATATTCTGTTAATTGAGAAAAGCCATAAAACAAAAGAAAAAATGCACACCTAATTTGTAGTCTTACATTTTTGAAGTGCCATAAGCCAATTAATCAGACGTTTCAGGAGCAAGTGCACCACAATAAACCAATAGTGATGCCACTCATATGGCCCAACCAAACATTCAAGTCTAAGCCCACTTAAAAGGCATCTTCCTCCAAGGAAACAAACAGACCCAAAATAAAGGCGAAAGCAAAACAGGGACAATAACGAACAGTGGGCAAAACCGACTATATTCATCAATTTTTTTAATTTTTTTTAATGACTGACATATGCCATTAAACAATAGAGCATATAAAGGAGGATAGATTTAAGCCCAAATTTATATTTGATTATGATAGGGCTTGGTCAAGATCATCCTTGACTGTTTGACTCGCCTGGGCTGTTTTATGGAGTTGGGCCTTATCAGCCTTGATCCAACAAACAAGAACATCTTTGACTTTATGCTCAAAAGTCAAAAGAAGTAACATCTTGACACAAAATCCGGGAAACCGATTAGCAGATGGAAGTAGGTCGGCCATCGAACCATCGAAAACCAAGTTTAAAAGATTTAGAACAAGATATACGTGTCTGTTAACACCAGATAGATGTGAAAGTTATTAGGGTTTGATAATTAGCAGATGATAATTCGCACCTACTTATAGATAGAATAATAGATGCAGGCCATTAGGGTTTTAACGAGCTCGATTCCAGAAAAATCATCAATCAAAATTCGATGCTTTTAGAGTTTAGACTTATGGATTCTAAATCTGATCTATGTTCGCTCTGATATCACATATAGGCAAATCCGATCACAATTTCATCATATCGATTTATAATACCAAATAGAGATTGAAAACAATCATACAGAATACTTACGACAAATACACGATTGAACTGATTAGATCTGTAAATGTGGATCACAAACAAACAACTTTTACAAGCTCCACTTTGCTAATGTTCTTGACTGCCAGTGTTGATGCGTCACCATGTATAGTACAAATTAGGATTAGGTGACCTACTTGATATATATAACGATGTAGGAATTATTGGGATTACTCATAACGAACCAATAAATATCGACACAATCCACACTAACATGTCCCATATTAGACTAAAATAAGAGCACATATTCTCATTTTATTAGACCAACTAATTATCCCGATAACAATTAATATAACACACATATGGAAATTTAAAAATAAAATCTAACACGTAATCCAATTACTATGTCATACTAGAATTCTACGTTACTACTATCATAACGATTAATGTACAATTCATGAAACGATCATAGAAAGTCATTAAGAATTACAATGATGAAAAACAAGAGATACAAAACCCTATACCAACAGAGATTGGTCTAACTAAAGATCTTTCCCCTTCCTACTAAGACTACATGGTCAATACCTGATATATAAGTAGCGGTTTCAAATCCAGAGGTTAATCGTACTCTTGTAACTTAATGTAAGGTAGAGTTTGCTCACTTCTTAGTCTTCGACCACCTTTGTCACTACAAAGGCCCTTGATCAATGCAATGGGAGAACGATGATCCCCTCAATGATGAAATGCAGCGTAGCATAGATTGTAATCTTGCTTGATCGTCTATGGAGATGATCGTAATCTTGCTTGATCGTCTATGGAGATGATCGTCTTGGAACGGAACAACGGCTCTCCTCTCTGGAAACTAATGAAAAACTGATGTAAAATTGACGATGGATGGATATTTCGTCGTGTGTATTTACAAGGAAATGAAAAATAACTGTTTTTCCCCAAAATAGCAAGATAAGATAAAGTAGATCAAGGACGACACGCGGCCCATGCGCAATGGACACAGCCCGTGTCAAGGCACAAGACCTGTGCTCGATGCCTAAGGCAATTCCTTCTCACAATGCTCATCAACTTTGGTTCACCAAGTTGCACGGCCCGTGCACACCATGCACAGTCGTGTTCTTAAAAAAAATCAGCATACTTTAACTTTCAACTTCACATATGTCGTAAAGACGTCCCAAAACTTTTGACAAGGACCACAAAGTCTGTCTTTGTCAAAAGCAATATCAGGTAAGCCTTTTACTAGCTTGTTTTTTAACAAGCGAGTAATATACTTGAAATTCAAGTATGACAACTTCCTATGCCACACCCACTTCTGAGTAGCATAATCCGTTGTTAAGAGACATGAATCTCTTGTCAAAGAATGATGAAAGTTAACCACATATACATTTCCGTTTCCTTTACCAACCAACTTTGTTGAGTTGTTAACAATGTCTTTCACAAAGACAGTTGTTGTTTTGAAAGGTCACTGTTAACCCTTTGTCATAAAGTTGGCTGATAGACAACAGGTTATGATCTAGACCCTCTACATATGGAATATTATGAATTATAATGGTATCTGTATCAAGGGTACCATACCCTCTAGTCTTACTAGTCTCATTGTCACCAAAAATAACATTTGGCCCAACTTTGGCTTTATAATCTGATAATAAGGAAATATTTTCAGTCATATGCCTTGAGCATTCACTATCCAGATACCAGATTTTTTTATGATGTTTCTGCAAAATATTCAATTAAGCACGGTTGGTCCCCAAACTTATTTTGGGTCCAGTTGGTTAGTCAAAATAAACTTTGGAATCCATATCCACTTTGTTTTAGAATGTGGATAGGTCTACTACGTGTCAGCAGTATGTCCAGACTTATAGCATAGATAACACTTGTGCACATTCACATTTGATATTCTATAAGTTTGTTGCGAAAGGTTAGGATGTCTGTAATTCCTAACAAAAGTCTGTTGATTTACTTTTTGAAATCCTAGTCCAGGTCTGTTTCTATGAGTCATTCTAGGTGGAGCAATAATCCCAGATTTGTCCCTATTAGTAAATGAAGCATTAGGTACAGACTGTCTTATAGACTTCTGAACAGTCTTATCAATATGCTATGTCTGTTTCTCCATCTTCTGTTCAAAACTCTCACTGATATTCTCTCTAACTGGCTTAACAAATACTATAGGTGTGGGTTTCTTAAGTTTCCCCTTTTCATAGGGGGGAATATGCTTACACCCAATACCCTCTCTAGAATCCCCTTTACTAGTAATCTGATCAAAGACAGCTGACTTATTCTATTTCTTAATTACTTCTTCTAGATCGGACTTTTGCTTAGTAAGAATTTCTATCTGGGATTTCTGGGAGTTGATAATAACGTTAAGGGAGTCTATCTTTATCTCAAGCATCTGCTGATTCTTATACTCTTCAGCTCGTGATTCTAAATCAGACTTCAACAGATCCCTCTCTTTCTTAACTGCATTACATTCCTTATTTAGTACCTTATACATGCTGGAGTAATCAACAAGCCTTATAGACAGATCTCTAAGAATCTCTCTCATTTCATCGTCACAAACATCAGGATTAGAGAAGTCAAATACATCGTCTATATCGAAAATGTCCGGCCATCAGACAGAGTTGAGCTTCCTCGTCATCAGATTCTATGGATTCAGTATCTCTCCAGCTCTTATCTGCTAGTAAGGCTTTCTGTCTTTTTTTGCTCTACTGTCCGTTGGGTTCAGTGTTGTTGACTTCTCCTTCTTGAGCTGATTATCTATAGACTTTGATACTTTCTTCTTCTGAAAGCAGTCTGTAGGAAAATGTCTAGTCTTTCCACAGTTGTAACAGATATCTTTATTGTCTCTTTTCTTTGTCAGCTGTTTGGCATAACTACGAATGCCTCTTTTGACAAACGTGCTAAATCTCTTGGTAAAGAAAGATACCATATTTTCTTCATCAATCTCAGTGTCAAACATCCCTTCTATAGATTCTTCAACAGATTGCATGAAAGTAGGCTTGTCTGATTTCCCTGATGATGCTTTCAGTGCAACGAACTTTGATGGCTCTTCATGGGATCTCCTCTACTTGAACTCTAACTCGTATATTATAAGATTGCCATAGAGTTCCTGCAATGTCATGGTAGATAGATCCTTTGCCTCTCGCACAACCGTTGTCTTCGAATCCCAGACAGTAGAAAGTGCTCTGATGAACTTGAGATTGGAGTCCTCAAGATCATAGACCTTTCCGTACATCTTCAAGTGGTTGAGTAGAATATTGAAATGCTCGAAGATCTCCGTCAATGACTCACCAGACTTGGATTCGAAAGACTCATATTGTTGTAACCATATTGATAGCTTATTTTTCTTGACGTCTTTTTTCTCTTTATTCTTTATAACCAATGAATCCCAGATTTCCTTAGCTGTCGTGGAATGGACAATGTGCTCAAAGTGATCCTCTTCTAGGGCTTGATAGAGATAGTTCTTTGCCTTATTGGCGATTCCAACTATCCGTTTATCTTTGTCGGACCATTATGCTTTTGGTTTTGGATTCATCTGAGTTAGATCTTGAAGATTAGGACATTGTGCCTGATATGAACCGTTGAGAACATCTCAAATACATCTTGGTCTAGTGCATCAAGAAATACCCTTATGTATACCTTGCGCATCGGAGGACCACACTCGAAAAATCGTGAATCGTCATAATACCAAACAAGAAACTGTATAAGAGAAAAACAATAATCAAGAAACTTCTATCAACACACAATCGAAAACCAATATCGAATGATCCTTCACAAGATGCAAATCTTATATGAAGATTTGTTTTGATACCAACTGAAAGTGTGAATCTAATCAAAGAATAATAACCTGGAGAGGGGGGGGGGGGGGGGGGGAAAAGG
>LIEC01007100.1:0-14695 GCA_001925005.1 Drosera capensis
CACCCCCCACCCCTCTAGGCTATTTATTGTAACTCTGAGAAATACAGAGCTCCTCCCTAAAAAAAACATGGATACTCGCATATCAACTTTAATGTCAACCCTAAGTGGGTGAGGTTGCAGATGGTAACCCTTGATGTTGTATGATAGGAACCCATGTTATCGGCCTCGCAAAAATCCCATGTATTCACCAACACCTCCCATCACTCCAGAGCAGACTCATGTCTTTTAGCTACCTTTGTTGTTTGCTTTTGATATTGTTTATGATGGATGTTTGACTTATCGATGAAAACCTTGAGGAACATGCAATTTGGATTGATACTTTGATGTTTATGTTGGACGCTTTGGTTAGTCAACCTAAAACTTATAATAGACTTTGTTTGAAACTTTTGATGTATGTATCTAACACGAAGCCTTTTTTCGATATTACTGGTTAAAGAGCGAAGGAACGATTATAATAATTAATTAATGACTTAAACGGTCGCGGAGTTCTTTTCTTCCGAAATAAGGGTTAGCGAACAATTTTATTCGCTAAGGTCAACTACTACTCCCTTTTTCAATCACTAACCATCATTTGCGACTACTTTCAGTACCGTCGCTATTAGCACTAGTCATTTTCAATTGCTAATTAGCAACTACGATGATCGCTAAGTCAATTAGCAACTAAGAGACCATTGTTTAAAGTTGTAATTCAGTTGTTAAAGACTTTTAACGATCGTTTTACAACCGGAAACGATGATAGTTAAACTGTTTCATTTTTGTAGTGAAAAGTCAGGAATTGGGATTTGTAGTGAAAAGGAGACGTTTTGTCTTCTCCAACTCCGCTGTTAGCATGGCATTGGTATTTACCGAAGAACCAGATCGTGGTTTCTAGTAATATGCGCTCACCTATGCGTTCCAACAATAATAAATATTGTAAATTAATAAGTTTTAAAAAGTAAATAATTAAACAAATTGAAAGCTATATTTAAAAACTAACCTCTGAACCCATTCCAAGTATAGTCCCCTTTCTCCACCCAATAACATCAAGATAAAGTCGATTCTGCATGTTTAAGGGTACATCATTCGTGTCTTGAATCCCATGCTCCTCCATATATTCCTTTAGCCTAGCAGCATAATTCTCCTACAAAACAAGATCAATAAATTTTTGAACATGTATAATTCTAAATCATAAAGACATTGAATTCAATACTTTCCGATATTTCCTTAGCCCTCTCATTAACAAATGTATATTACTTATCTGAAACACCAGTTTGCTTCTTCATATAAGTTCGAGTAAACATCTTGGGTGTTGAAGGCTCACGATCAAGCTCTGTAGTCTTAAAAGAAATAGACAAATAATGAGAAATAAAATTAATAACTTATGAAAAAAAATGAAACTGCTAAAACAACATTATAAAAAAGAAATTTACCAACTTAAACTTCAACTCAGTGGTCGAGATGAATCCCTAATAATGAAGGCTAGGCCTCTTGTTTCTATTTTCCCTATTTTTTCTTGACTTTTCTTGAAAATCAGGATGGTTGCGTTTAACAAGCAATTGGGTGCGAATTTCCAAATTGCACCATAGAACTGCAATACTTAAAGGCACCAGAGAGAGATTATGCACCAGGCATGGTTATGGGTTAGTGATGTAATGCTCCCACTCTCACCTCAATGCGGCCGCGTGAGATGAGTCCCATCTAAAAGCATGCTACAAATATCATATATTTTATGTTAGTATACTAAGGAGAATAATAGTTAGGTATAAAATGAATAAAAGCAATAAAAAATAAATCATACCTTAAAATCGCCCCAACATCGATCAATGGTGTGCGGCGATACCTCCTTAAAGATCATGTATGGTCCATCGAAATATGCTCTGATATGATTACCAATAGATGTGGATATCTTTGAACGATTGATCCTGCAATAATTAAGACATATAAGATATAAAAAAACCTACTATTGCGAAAAAATATAAAGTTAATGAAATGAATAGATGTATGAAATATATACCATAAACAACCAGGAAACAAAACAAACTAAGCATACAAATTTCCTGTCTCATCTGGATGTACTAGGGCAAATGCATCACCATTAGATGGAAGAGAACCTCTCATAGGGTCATCTCGAAATTGGGCAACATCGACAAAATCATCAGTATCACCAAAATGATCATCACCATCAAAACGATCATCATCATCATGTATCTCATCAGTTTCTCGCAATCGTGCTGACAAGTGAGAAAAATGACTAGCTCGGCCCACGGGGGCAGAACGCCCATCCCCAATGCTCTCTCTATCCATGTGTATAGACGATCCCCTAGCTCCATGGTCACTTATAACCCTAACAACGCCTTTACCCTTACCTCTCTGCAAGGACATCTGTGTAGAAAAATATCATAGTATTATAGGATATGAAAGGAACTTCAAACAATACACTGCACATAAACCACAAAAAAATCTTTCATGAAAGAAAATTGAAAAAAAATTACAAGTATAGGTACAGATTAAAAGAAAATCTTTCATCAAACCCCCATCCCTAAACGTCATGAGAGAAAAAAAAATCCTTATATGTGATCATCATCGTCATCTTCATCATCATCCTCATCTTCATCATAAATCACCTCGTCGGCTTCATCTGCCTCATCTGATTCATCTTCACTGCCTAATATTGGCTCTTTTTCATCCATATTCTCGTCCATTTCATCATCCTCTTCTTCAATGTCTTTTTCAAAAAGAGATGGTGGTTCAACATTCACATCGTCTTGAAAATTTGTGTCATCATTTTGACCATCTATCAAAGCTTTTGCCTTGATATTAAATACAGCCATCTAGTCTTTGTGATCCCCTTTTGCCCCTGGATATGTTAAATAGGTCACCTGTTGCACTTGATATGCTAGCACAAATGGATCATAATAGTGAAGTGTTTTCATCTTATTGATTTCAACCAACTTATAAGATGGATTACAGTAACCTTCATGCTAAACATCTCGAGAACACGATCTGATCGTAACCCCTCTTCACAAAGCCATTTTCAACACCGACAATCAATCCAACCCTTCTCATTGTCATCCTCCGTTACTAATACCAAATAAACATCCTAACACTTTAACCATTTACACACCCAAAGCCTAAATTCCAACAGAACAAATACCTGCGACAACGAGCTGACTCAGGAGACCTGCGACGACGATCTATCGACACTCCAAAGATGGCCTACGAGGAGGATAATGCTGAAACGAGGCTGCCCTGCCACGCTATTTGTGACAACGAGCTGCAACGACGACTAAGGGATGCTCCGACTGAGAGACTATGATGGCGAGGTGGGAATTATAGGTTCAGGATCTGTGTGTGTTGAGATACAAGAAGGTTGGTGGGAAACCCTTTTTCTGTATTTCTCTCTTATTATTATTATACTTTGATACATTGAACTTCTAAGTTATTTATAGGGAAAAATCAATTTTTTATAAAACATGTTTTTGTAAAAAAAAAGATGGAATCCTAACAGTGATTGGTGGAGATGAACAGTGCTCATCGGTGGATACGTGTTCTTCATGTGGTCAAGGTTATTAGCTTACATGCTCCCCCTAATCTTGACATGCCTCCAAATCACGAACACCCATAATTCTTCATGAGGGCTATGGAAGATTTGTCATCCACTAAGAGGGTCACCGACTTTGTCTCAATCTTTGTTAGTTCACTGAGCATGTTCCTCAACCAAAGAGCGTGACATGCAGCTGCTGTGGCTGTCATGAATTCAGTCTCACATGATGACAATGCGACGGTCTTCTGCTTCTGTAAATTTCAGAACACCAAACTTTCATTCATGTAGAAAGTCATTCCACTGGTGCTTTTTGTTCCATCGAGGTCATTGGCTAAATCACTGTCCGTGTAACCAATGAAAACTTCTTCGTGGTGTCCGCTCATATAGATAAGACCGTAATGAATCGTTCCCTTCAACTATCTCACAATTTGCTTTACAACTTTGTGTTGCATTATAGTGGGTCTTTCCATATACCAACTTGCCATCCCGACAGAAAATGAGAGATCTGGTCGTGTGTGTAGAAGATACCTGAGGCATCCAATTATGCGCTTATATTTTGTGGCATCCACGGGAACTCCCTCTGAATCTTTGTAGAGTCGTAGTTTAGGTTCCATCGGATACTTAGTGGCATTGCACTCTACCATCCCGAATTGTGATAAAATCTTCTTGGCATAAGCCGATGCTTCAGCTTTATCCATCCTTCCTTTACCTCAACCTCCATCCCGAGGTAGTACAAGAGAAGTCTCAAATCGCTCATCTCAAATTCTGTCATCATCTGTTTCTTGAAATTCTTGACTTCTCGAGTGTTGCTTACTGTTACAATGCGGTCATCAACATATACTCCAACAATTAGTGTTGCATCTTCTTCACCTCGAGTATAGACGAACTACTCTTGAGAGCATTTCGTGAACCCAAGTTCCTTCAGGCTTTTGTCTAACCAAGTATTCCAGGCTCGCGGAGCATGTCTGAGTCCATAAAGAGCTTTTGACAACCTGTACACCAGATGCTTCTGGCCTTGCACCTCAAACCCTTTCGGCTGAGTGACGTAGACCTCCTCCTCTAACTCTCCATTGAGGAATGCTGATTTGACATCCATGTGGTACACCTCCCAGCTCTGATTTGCAGCAAGTGTAAGTATCACCCGAACCGTATCAAGTTTCGTAACGGATACGAACACTTTTTCAAAGTCTATGCCTTGTCTCTGGACATACCCTTTAGCCACCAGCCTGGTTTTATGCTTAATAACCCGTCCGTCTGAGTCCTTTTTCAATTTGAACACCCATTTCAAACCAATGGATATTTGGCCTCGTGGAAGTTCGGTCAGAATCCAAGTGTTGTGTTTCTCGATGGACTCCAGCTTTTTCTTGATACCAGGCACTCTCAGCTACTTCTTCTTGGTAGCAGGTTGGCTTGTCAGACTCTTACATCATCAGCTCATCTTCGCCATCATCAAGAACTACTTCTTCTATGTTAGCGTAAATATCTGCGATGTCTCTGAGACATATAGGGCCGCTATCCGGGGACTCCGGAACTTGTAATGGTATACGCAAAGTTGAGGTAGATGGACTTGCCTCTCCTATTATAGGTGATGAATAACCTACACCAGCAGTTGACTCTGGTGCGCCTACCATACCTTTCGGTTCTTTTGCCGCTGGTTTGGAATTCGAACTTTCAGATAAGACGAACTCTGACAATCCGCCATCAGTTCCTACACTTCAGTTCCACCCAAGGTTCTTTTGTAAGATCACATCCCTGTTGATATGAAGTTTCTTCTGATGGGGATTATAAAGGCGGTGTGCCTTACACCCTTCCTCCACTCCAAGGTAAACCATGGGCTGGCTTTGGTCATCCAATTTCTTTGGATGTGGTACTATCACCTGCGCATATGCCTTGCAACCAAATACTCTCACGTGCTCGAGATGGGGTTTGAAGCCATTCCAAACCTCGTACGGAGTACGCACTCCTAACGCCTTTATAGAAAGTCGATTCAGTAGGTACACCGCATGTCTCACGGCTTCTCCCCAGAACTCGGCAGGAACATGCATGCTCTTGAGTAAGGATTTAGAAGTGGTCATCACGGTCCGATTTCTCCGCTCCACCACACCATTTTGCTCAGGAGTATATGGTGCAGTGAAATGCCTCTGAATACCCCAGTCTTCACACAGCCTCGTAAACTCTTTAGAGAGAAATTCTCCTCCACGGTCCATTCTCAAGGTCCTTATTTTGTGATTAGTCAAGTTCTGTACCTGAACCTTGAACTTCTTGAAAACAAAACATGCTTCATCTTTTGTTTTTAGTGTATAGACCCACATCCAACGGCTATAGTCATCGACAATAAAGAGAAAATATGAGTTACTGGCAAGTGTGCTTGGCGTGATTGACCCACATAAATCGGCATGTAGTAACTCAAGTGGCTTTTTCGCTCTGTAGGTCGTCTGGTCCGGGAAAGGGAGCCTAGTCTGCTTAGTTGTCAAACAAGCCTCACAAAGCTTGTTCGGATATGACAACTTTGGAACTCTAAACGTCATCTGCTTCTCTCCCATGATCTTCAGTGTATGGAAGTTGACATGACCGAGTCTGGCATGCCACAACCATGCCGGATCGTCGAGACTGGCTAGTACACAGATAAGTTTGGCTAACTCCAAACTGATCTTGTACAGGCGATTAAATATTCGCTTCATGCACATCAGCAATCTGCCATTGTCATACATCCTCATGGCTTCTCCCACCATGTTGACCTTGACCCAGTGTGTGTCATTTGTCCAAGGCTTATGATGGTAGTGCATAGTTTTGGAATATAGTATACCTCATGGAGGATATATTGGTCTCCATTCTTGCACTGAAATATGATCGTCCCTTTGCCCATGACTTGAACATCCGAACCATCGCCAAACCTCACCTTCCCGATGAAGTTTTCATCTAGCTCTCGAAATATTTCTCGTTGTCCCGTCATATGATTACTGACACCATTGTCTAGGTACCAAATATCCTTATAGTCTATCTTCTCCTCGCCCTCATGAAACGCCTACAACACCCTTTTTTCTTTGGACTGTATGGCGTTTAGTTGCTTAGCTTCTGTTTCTTCCTGAGACATGGAAAACAATAGCGCTGACTCGTCACGGCGAGCGTGTCTATGTTGCCTCTCATCGTTTCGTCGCTCGCTACGACACTCCAAAGCATAGTGTCTCATCTTCCAACAATTGAAACAATTAATATGGCTTTTGTCATTGCTACTGCCACCGCTACCTCGGTCTCTTCCGTGGTCTCGTCCACGCCATTGGCTTTTACCTCGGTCTGAGGTGCCGAATTCGCGTCCCTCATTAGACGACGAAGTTTCCCTAGGGATGTTCTTCTGAGATGTCTGCCGCTCGGTTTGAGTAAACATGAGCCCATCGCCAGTATTTTCGCGGAGACGAGCTCTCTCCTTGAATGCCTTCAATTATCTTATAGCCTCCTCAAATGGTATCGTTTCAATGCCGTCAAATTGTTCGATCCCGACAACGATTGTGAAATATCTGTCTGGTACGCAATCAAGTAGTTTCTTGACTACCACCGCATCGTCAAGATCTTCGCCAAGACTAGAAAATCTGCTAGACATGCCATTGAGTTTTCGGACGAACTCATCTATCGACTCATGTTCCTTCATCTGCAGAGCATCAAATTCACTCTTCAATATCTGCAACCGAGCCTTCTTCTTGAGGCTCTCCTAAATTTTCTTCGTCGTCTTTTTCTTCGCAATCTGAAGAAGAACATCTTCGGGGATAGATTGGAGGATATAAGCAGGCAGCTTCTTGTCCTTTCTTGGATCAACATCCTCTCCCTCTATTGGTTCGATCGCTTTCCAAACGTCCTGGACATCTAGGATTGCCTCCAATATGATTGCTCATATCGTGTAGTTGGACGAGTTCAACATCGGAAAATGAAACGGCACTCCACCGCTTTACTTCGACGCCTGCTAGGGAATAATAGATATTTTGGGGATTTTGTGTTTTTTTTTTAAAAAAAAAAAAAAAACAAAACAATCTCCTCTTTTTCTTTTCTTTTTCTTTAAAGAAAAACACAATCTCCTTTTTTCCCTTTTCCTTTTCTTTTTTCTTTAAAGAAAAATTAGGGTTAATATAAAAGGGATATATCCCTCTCTTTTTCCCTTTTTTTTCCCACACTGCCGCTGCACCACACCAACACTCTCTTCCCCTTTCCCCACATCTCTCCTCTACCCATCACCACCACCAGAAATCACCACCTAAAACCACCGTTGTCTTCTTCTCCGCCACCTTGCCTGGTCTTCCTCAGATCGCCTTTCCTGGTGGCGACCGAATCTGGTCGAGGCGACGACCAATAACAGCAGTGAATTTCGAGGGTGGTTGTGGCAATTGATGATGGTGGAGGCACAGTTTGGGAGTGGAGGCACGGCTCGAAGCTTGGGACGACTATGGTTGATGACAGTGGCGACGTGTCGGGGTAAGTTCGATCTCCCTGACAAATCCGAAACCAAACCGGACGGGGTTCGATCTCACTGTCAGGTCCGAGATTGAGCCGGAGAAAACTCGTTCTGATACCAAATGTAGGTTCAGGATTTGTGTGTGTTGAGATACAAGAAGGTTGGTGGGAAACATTTTTCTATATTTCTCTCTTCTTATTGTTGTGCTTTGATACATTGAATTTTTGTTACGTGCCCAATTCCAGAAGTAAGTTAATGTTGTTAAATGGTAGTTTAGTTTTTTTTTTCTATTATGATCGTGTTCTGCTGAGGTCATGATCCATTTAATTTCCACGTTGTTTGTTAGGTAGTTACAGCCATTATCCATGGCTAACTTCCCATTACTTTTACCATTCCTAGTTTTTAGGAAATGTGCATCAGAAATGCACTAGAAGTTTTTATTTCCTTATTCTCACAAAAAATTGTATAAAAAGGGAAGATTAATGAATAGAAGACATTGAACTTTCCACCAAAAATGGTTACTCAAAATTGTGAGAATTTAAATCCTCCTTATGAGCTTCTTCACATTTGGGACTATTCCTCGACGGGGCAGAGGCCGAGCAAGAGCTCGCCTGACTCGGATATTATAGAAAAAAAATCAATGTTTTGTAAAACACGTTTTTGTAAAAAAAAACGTGGAATCCTAATAGTGGGTAGTGAAGATGAACAATGCTGACCGGTGGAAACGTGTTCTTCATGTGGTCAAAGTTATATTAGCTTACAGGAATGAGTGGCGGGAAGGCTGCGACCTGAGGGGATGATAGATAAACGAGATATGGGAATATATCGATTGGGGATTTAGGTTATAATTTTCCAACAACGGGCTAAATTCCTTTGGAAATTTATGACGATTGTCTAAATTCCGTCGGAAATTATTGATGGATCACTATGTCCGTCGGAAAAATTATATTTGCAACCAAAATGGATAATGTCGTCCTAAAATTTCTGACGTCATTAATTGATCCGTCGAAAAAGTGCCTTTATTTTTGTAGTTCAGATACTTGCAGATCATGGGGAAACAAAACAAGGAGAAGCTTCTTCAGATCCTTCCCCATGTAACCGACACATAATATACTCGAAAAATGTACATTGGTTCCTTTTGTTCCCATAATGTAAGATTAAATGCTTGATTACTATATGTACCAAAAGTTATCCAACGCGTAGTGACTCTAGATAATATATATAACATAATTAAACACTCTTGTATACTTTTGTGTATGATCCATGCATACATGTTCTCCGGGTGTACATCTGGTATACAAAAATCACCTTGAGTGCTTCGATGCATATTTTTGTTGTTGAATACAATTTAACCAACGGCATGTTTCTGCCGGCGCCTCCGAGGCTCCAGCTTTAAGGCTTGCGTCGCATCACACCCTAAACTAGTTTCCTGATTACTTGTCCCAAAACTAGCATAGCTAGTAATCCTTCTTAGTCCTCCAATGAAAACTAACCAACCAATTAAGTAGTACAATGTTTTTCCAAAAGGAAATCCGGAAGGATTTTACAAAAGGGTTTTTTAAGACATGTTTTTCTGACGGGCTCACCATCACAAAATAACTCGACATTCAACGGGTTTTAATCCCCATTAAAAAAATTATGCTGAATCATTTATCATGTGGGGTGGGGTGATCCCCATAGTTTGTTCATCAGTACATATTGATATACTAGTAATTTTCATAGCCATAAGCTGCCAAATTGGAACCTAAAAGAACTATTGAGATGAGAAGTCAAAACAAGAAGCAAAAGACACGTAACATTCCAATCCAATCCAATGACACAAGCTCAAAGAAATATAGAGACAATAAACCAAGTGCGTTTAACACAATATAATATTGTTATAAGATGTAACGAAATCTAACTCGTCTTACCATTCTGTCGGTAAACATGTGCTATAATTATTCTTTGTAAATGGGAGGAAAACAAATCAAAATGCATGCTAAAGGTATCTATTGGCTGTCCTTCAAATCTATGTATTCCTTACAAATCGGGATCATCATAATCGACGACTTTCATCAATTACAAATATGTAATCCGAGTCTTACACCATGTTATTGTCAGAGATCGTAAATTCACATTGGAATTTCGATAAAATATGCACTAATAAAAATATATCATGAGTCTCTTTTTCTATCGTTAATTTATTTTAAGAACAAACCTTATGTTTCTACATATATCAGAGGCCCATACGTGTTGGATTAACCGTCACACATACTCCACATCACCCGATTATCAGTCCACGTTTCTAACCCAAAAAAGACATTCACGTGAGGGGACGTGTTAGAGATACTAAACCCACAATGAAGTTTGTATAAAACCTATTGCAATGTAATATATCATGGATCTCTTCTCCTATCCTTAATTGATTTTAAGAATGAATCTCTTATTTTTACATTTACATTACAAAAAAAGACTGCTTTCTCATTTCATGAGGAGATGTTCTACTGTTACATTTGCAACAGAAGATTGTTTTCTCATTTCATCAAGACGTCAAATCCTTGATAACATAATTAAGAAAAAATTATTTATCATTGCGTTATCCTTTTAATTAAATACTCTTTCTATGAATTAAGGGTGTTGGATCCTCTCCATTTTTAAACACAACAACACTTGTGTTGTTTAAGATAATTTTATTTTTATTTTTAGTATTTTGTATTTAAAATCCTATAAGAAAATATCAACACTAAAACAAATAAAACCTAAAAAAAAACCTTAATAAAAATAATCTCATAAAAAATTATACGCATAAAAAATTTCCTTAAACCATCAAATTAACCTGAATTATTGGATCGAAAATCGAACAATTCAGATGGAATGCGATTGGTGTCCCAATTACAGGGGATCCAATTCCTAAATTAAGTGCCTTATCTCTTGTACAAAGCCCAATGAAGATGAGCAACTCAATTAATATAAATATTGAGGACGTGAAAACTAAGAGGGAGTGGAAACTAAGAGGTACTTTATATTATGTCATGGGAACTCCAAAGTTATACTAAAAGTAATCAAAGGAGTAATTCATTGGAAGATGAGCTTTTTCTGACATTTTCTATGTCTCAAGGAGATGGAGGCGTTTCCCCTTTAGTTTCATTTTCAGTAATCAATCATCTAAACGAACATTCAATATCGCTCCAAAACTTACATGAATCAATCTTCTGTCGAAAGAACATGCATAACGAAAGATAGCCATTCAGCATATCTTGATTCTTTTAAATTTTAATGAGATTCAATTCTGTCATGATATCAAAATAAACGATGATAAAATTGATTAGTGGAGTCAAATGACAATGCAAAATGATGGAACTTCGTGATAACAATAATCTATCGTAATGATTTGCTTCATCAAGTGTTACTCGACTTCAAATTATCAATATCGATCCAATTCTATGATTTACGTCTAAGCAAAACTATATAGAATCCTTAGTTGAACGATAGAATGACGTACTCATCATTAGTCTATTTCAAATTCGATGTCAACAAGAAAAGTCGTAGCCCTTTGATTGGTTGCTAATTCGATGTAGTATCAAAATAACCTCAGTTAATAAAAACCATATTGAATTTTGATAATCAAACAATAAATAAATAAAAAATATGAGGTGATACTTTCCTCGATGTGTATTATGAATTCCCCACCAAACAAGTCCTTTAAATTGCCTAACAATAACTATTTGCTAACTTCGAAGCAATATGGTTAACAAAACATTACACAAACATCTAAGCATGGTTTGGCATGTTGGCCTTTCCTCAACTGTCGAGGCGCCACCGGCACCGTGCTTTATGGTCATTGCTCAAACTTCCAAATCTTTGGAGCATTCTATAATGTTTGTTACACAACATGACACAATTTACATGATCGGATATCGAAAGACGAAAAGTTATGTCGAGTGCGTGAGTCAAGTGTTTTTTTCTTCAAGTAATATAGAGGCCAGATCAAACCAAAATATGTACGATGAAGCCGATGGAACATTTTTTAGATCTTATATTCGGAGAAAAATACTGTATATAGTTCCTGGATGTGAAGTTGGTGATTTGTAGCATTAAGGATTTGGTAAAAGACACAAGATTTATATGAAAAAATTAGCAATAATAAATTAACTAATAAAATGATGTTTAAATTTTAGCAAGGATCACATGCGTTCTTTCATAACATATGGAATATATCATAGGCAATTTTACATTTTAGGAAACTATGGGCATCCAATTTTCTTTTTGTATTCTAAAGTAGCTCAATGTAAGTATTTAGGTCTTGATATTATCAAGAGTAGATATTATAGATAATTTACATGAGTGTAAACTAATCCTAAAAATTTATCATCAAAAGAGTTCACCAATAAATCCAACGTTCCAATCCACTGATCTTGATTGTCACAATAACAATCACAATCTCGATCAAAAAACGAAAGAAACAAAACTATAATTACAATAATAGAAATGGAAAGAATGTAGTTTGAGAGTTAAAACCTAAAACTAGAAAGTAAACAATGAAACCTAAAACTAGAAACAAAACAATGAAAAACAAATGTTCTGGACTTGAAAACGATGAAAACAACAAATTTCAAATTGAAACCCATAAAATCCGCAATAAAAAAAAGTTTTTTGTAGATCAAATTTCACGCTTTGAACATAATCATAGTCTGGCGAGATGTGAAAATATTTTTTTTTCCCGACTTCAAATTTTGATCCCACCTACTACAGGTATAGCGCTAGCTAAGCTTGTAATTACTGTAGCTCTCTCATGTGACCCCATTCACTATATTAGATACCTAAAAGCTGGAGCTTGTACTAAACCACTCGTTTTTTGAACGGTCTCACTTGTTACTTCGGCTTAGAAAGCCTTACCGTAATCCTGTTAGGATAGAAACTAAGCGCAGTTCTTTGAATCAAAGGTTGAATGAAATCGATTATTTTGTAGATATGAAAATAGAAATCGGATAGGATAGATGGATAGATCTATCTTTCAATTTATAGTGTGTTCGTAAGCTTATTTTAGCTTAGATTCATGTCATGAACCATAAATAAGCTCAAAATAATGCTTATATAAAGTACACAATCATATTCGCAACACTTGGTTTTTAAACTTAATCATGGATAGATAGTCAAACATCACTCCAAAAAATAAAAACAAGAAAAATAACAGATATGAAGGAAAAATACAAAATTAACTAAAACTAACCTAAAAAGATATAAAAATGGACATAAACATAAGATATATACTAAACAAAAACATGCATAATAAAAATGTGTTCGACAGAGGTTAAGGATAAAAACCAAGTCAGCATGGCCTCAAAGGTCAATCAATGCGACCGGATAGCCCTATTCAACGGGTCGGGCCATTTCAAACTTTTGACGGGATCGAACCTGGCCAGACTTTTATCTCTAAGGATCAAGGCCCTACTACGTCAACCCTGTCCAGAAAGTGAACAGAATCAGATCATGCTTTAAGCTTGAAAGGGTTAGACTGGACAGGGTCGTAGAGCCGGGCCGTTATTCCACACCGCTGATAACTGCAAAACAATAAAAATTGTATCACTATTACATTTTTCGTTCAGGCTGCCTATACACATATACAAGACGATCATTTATACAATTTCTTTTAACATGTATTTTTATAAAGAGGGATTATAAGAACAATCATTATGCAATCTCTCTCGCATTTTCTTCTGATTCTTAACCATTGTTGTCACCAAAAAGTATGAGACTTATGTGGCTAGGCGACGATCATTCTGAGGCAACCGAGTACTATCCATGTCCTTTGTACTAGGGATCGGAGGACATGATATTATACGTTTGACAATTGAGAGCAGCATGGAACATAATCATCAACCAGGTTGTGACAACACGGGGATCGATATAAAATGATGACTAAAAAGGCATAAGCAAAAGAACATTACAACACAGCTGATAGCGAAACACGCATATCAGCTACGTACAGTTTGGTACTCGCATAAAGTCTAGAAACTAAAAAGAAAAACGCTTAGGCAAAAATGTACATGATCGTTCATTTATGGAGCGGACATTAGTTTTGGTTCAAGAGAACATAACCCAGAAAAAACAGAACCAAAGTTAATTTAGGTGCTGAAACTAATAAGCTCCAAACCGAGACAACGCTTTTTTGACCTATCGTTCTTCCTACCACATCTTAGCGCGCTTCGGCATGATTCCACTGCTCGGACCAGGTCGCGACTTCCCAAATGTCGTTCTTCCTACCGCATCTTAGCACGCTTTGGCATGCTTCCACTGCTAGGACCAGGCCGCGATTTCCCAAATGTCTTCATCTTCCTTCTACGCCTCTCGTCCTCGCTGTCCGAATCATCTCCTCTCTCACGATCAGCATTGCTCGCTTCCCTCTCCAGCTCCTCCCACGTCTTCCCTTTCTCCTCTTCTGACTCTTCCTCTGATTCCTCCTCCCCTTCATCGTCCGACTCCACAAGTGACGCGCTCTCCGACTCTTCGTCCTCTGATTCTGACTCAGCCTCGACATCAGATGGTTCATAACCCTTGTCCGACTCCTCTGAACCGTCCGTATCTGTATCAGTTGCGTCCATGTTCAAGAATTCCCATCCTCCATCATCAATGAACTTCTGCGGGTCATCGACAATGGTTTTGAGTATCGGCCTCCAGTTGAGATTCAGCCTGCTCTCGTAATATTTGATATCAGTGGTGTTCAGCCACTCCTTGATGCTCTCGAGGGAAGT
>LIEC01007102.1:0-14593 GCA_001925005.1 Drosera capensis
AAGTAATCATTGCCCTTGGATTTGAAGAACAAGCAGCCGAGGGCCAAGCAAAGGTTCGATATATAGAACCAAATGAAGTTGAATAATCAGTTGTCAAAGAACAACCAGCAGCATCTGTGGAAGCACTTGAAGTGGATCCATCTGCCGTATAGGCAACTAACTCTACAGCATAGGCAACTCCATTAAAAAGAGCAGACGAGCTAACAATAATGCAGACGACTGATGCTCAAGTTATAGTAAGAGTCACTCCTTTCACACTGATGCTCATAATCTTATGAACGTTCAGTTCATGCCACCTTCGTCTTTTGGACTAACAGCCACTACAGTAGATCAATCATCTGAAGCCCCAGTACTTATGGAGAGTAGGATCTCTACAACTCAAAGAACACTTGATCAATTAACACCAATATCAATTAGGAATTTAAAGGAGGCCTTTGAAGATGATGTATAGATAGTCTCAGTGCAACCGAGACAATCATCCGAAAGAGTACCATCATCACCATCAACTACTACCACGGGCCAAAAATTCAAAAAACTGGATCAAGACATCTATGAAATGCACTCATGGACCAGAGATGCATTTCATGATCTTCTTGAGACTCTGTAACCAATTACAGAAGATCTAGAAGTAAAAAGGCACATCCGACACAAAATCTTTGAAGACTTTCCCTCAACCCTCAACACCTTGGCTGTTGGAGTCATTAATCAGCTGAAACAAGTCAAATCAATAAATCTTCAACGTGCATTAGCACCTCAAACTTCAAGAAATTTATAGGCTAAATCAAAGCTGAGCTCAGAAGGATTGAAACTGATGTGCAGACTACCCAATATCAACTCAGTGAGCACATCCACAACAATGACACAAGGATGAGACTGCTTGAAACACAGTTCCAAGCAGTGCAGAAGAAGGTATTTACTGAACTTCAAAGCATCAGGATTGCCATTGAAGCTCTTCCCTCTAACCTCAATGCAAACAAAAAGGGGGAGAAATAATACGTAGGAGAACAGAAGACACAAGGAGAAAGGTCTGTAGTAAAACGAAGAGTAGAAGAAGAAGAAGAAGAAGAAGAAGAAGAAGAAGCAGACCTCAAGGCACAGGACTCAGGGGGAGCACTCATATGAAGAACAAAGAAGGCATCAACATCACAAAGATGCAAAACAAAGAACAAATTGTACTCCCAAACGATCAGAAGAAGAACTTAAGAGTCTGCGCAGCAAAGAAAAGGAGAATCAAAGGTAAGTTAAAATCTCTACTCCTCTTTCTTTTTAATTTCTTTATGTTTTTGGTTTGTAAAACAAAAAAAATGTAATTTTCTCTGTTAGAAAAGTTGTAATCTTGTTGTTTTACATATGAGTTTTTGTTAGCATCAATTTAGGAGAGATTGATAGAAATGTGCAATCCCTCTAATTGTATAAAAATTGATGTAACAAATCTAAGATGTATTAATCATAATGTAGTTAGTGTGTTTAGGCTAGAAGTCATGTAAGTAGTTGCAGTCTAGGTTGGATGCTGGAGAGTAGACGACTGTAGATGATGAAGATCAAATGAGCCACCAGATACAGACTACTACAAAGGACTTTGGATAAACAACTAAGACATTGATGAACAACAAATGAAAATCAAAGTCTTCAGTTTCTAGGAACTGAGCTTGCAGATGAGGAACAACACAAAATGCATCAATGTGTAATAGATTTATGTGCACACGAGGTTGTATCAGGGACTGGTGCAGACGAGGACTTATAGTACAGAATACAGATTAAGGTGCAGTAGACTGGGTGTAACAGAGGTGGTTGCTGATAGTGGAGTTAGCGGTCTAGAGTGAGTCAAGCGAAGATTTGAGTTAAAGCAGCAACGATATAAATTCTGGAGTTAGTGGATTGCCAGCATCAGAAACAAGATGGTTGGGGACATGAGTGGCAAGGTGTCAGCATAGAAATAGTGTCATGTTGCAATAGGTTTGTTTCCTTAGCCTATAATAGGAAACCGACAAAGCTCTTTGATTAAGGTTGTTAAATAAGGATTGAAAGGCAAGTGTGCAAAGCAATCAAGATTCAAAGATTACTCAAGAGAGCTGAATCATGAAACACAGTAAAGAATGGTTCACTAGTCTGTAGAAGAACACCCTTTGCAGCAGAGTTCGGATTACTGAATCTGTTTGAAGATCTGGGTCTTTATCTTTTCTCCAAGTTGTTAAGCTTGTAAAAAGAAGCTGTCTTGTAAACTACAAACAAGAAGATAGTGATACTCACCTCTTGGTGTGACAACACTAATCACCAAGGGAAGACTGAACTAAGCTCTTGTTTATCGACTGCTAACAAGTGTCTGAACCAGTATAAATATTGTGTCTCATTACTTGCTTTCATTATTTGATATTTAAAATTATTAGAAATCAACCTTCACAATCAAATAGAGACAAATTCCAAGATGTTGAATCTTTGTAGTAGTCCTTGAACTTTTAGCTGTAGACTACCTAAGTGGTGTGCAAAGAATTGTGGTCTGCAAAGTTATAATCCGCTTCATAAAATTGTTAAAACTCGTATTAACCTATTCCCCCCCCCCCCCTCTAGGTTATATCTTAGACTTTAAAACCTACAAGGTAGCAACTTTACAGTATGCTAGATTTCAAAAAAAATAAAATCAAAACTATATATCAATCAATTTAGTTATGCTATTCCTGTTTTATACACAACCACCAAAACGAAAAATATACTGCAATTACATCAGATTAAAGCAGGCAAGTCGAGCATCCATCTCCTCTTGATCAATGCATATTCAACCCTCATCTTGACATCCTTCATGACAATATAGAGATCCTTTGCTAGTCTAACTAGATGAGCAAGCACTCAATGAAAAAGACTTGAAGATGATCGAGATGAAGTGTGATGATTTGATGATCTTTGAAGATGAGTTTTATTGATGCTTACATGCATTAGATGATGACAATGATTTTTGAGAACATTTGGAGCTATTTTGGAGTTAAACCGAGGCGTTTGAGGCTATTTTGAATATAAATGTATAATCGTGTATAGATGATTGTGGGAACTGATAAGAGCGGGTCTCGATCATAAAAGCATAGCGCACCGTCGGGATGGCACGGCTTATGGAGTTGTCTCCTAGTTGAGCCCCAAATAGGTAGAGAATGGATAAGGACTGGATCTGCGGATAGAACTTCTAGATTCGAAAGTTAGGTTAAGTGATGCGAAGATCGCTTTGGTCGAAAGTTAGGTTAAGTGATGCGAAGATCGCTTTGGTCGACTCGCACCTACCACCATCGTTAGAGCGGTCTTTATTTTTGAATCTTTTTGTTTGGATATCTCACTTTCTTGGCATGATAGTTGTCATGAAGGACAGGTTAGGCAACAAAAAAAAAAATGATCGAACCATGAAGGTTTGCCTACGTACTTGGGGTTGACCAAGATCAAACATTTTGGACAAAAGATTTCGACTTGAGAATCGATGGTTTACCACTTGAAAATAGGTTAGATATAGCATTCCACTTGAAGATGGATTCGACTCCACTTGATAATGGATTAAGTTGGTATGTCAGTTGAATGTGAAGTAAATAACTATTGAAATAAGTTATTTGATTAAGTAGGTTTAAAGTATGCATTGAACTGATTTTTGATAATAATAATTTATATGCCCAACATCTCTTATTTCTTGGATTAATGGACTCATATTACATGTTATGTGCTATCTTTCAGTTTGACCCAAATATTGGTAGTCCTACGGATATTAATATTAAGTGGGTTAATATATCATCTTATAAAGTATAGGGCCCAATTGTGTAGATATCCACGGGCTTGATCCTAATTGATGATGGGCTTGAACCACTATATATATATATGAAGGTTATGGTCCTCGGTTGAACATGCGTTACATCTTTTTGGCTTCCCATCACAAGAGAGAGAAACCATAACGTGTGTATCAACTAGAAGAGACCTTAACCCTAGTCGATCTTCAACCCGGATTAAAGACTTGCTCTTATGGATTCAGTTATGCTTCTGCTTAAGATTTATTCTAAATAAATCGATATGAAGGTTACAATTTTATGGGATTTATTCCAACAATTAGTATGAGAGCCTCCTTCATATTCGGTTATTTAAAAAGTTTGATTTTGGGGATTTTCTTATGATTCTACGGCTTCGATGACATGAAATGAGGGAACAATTTGGGGTTTTTAAATATAATTGTTTGAATCCCAAATTGGATTCAGCATTTGTCGTGTTTGCACTAAGGGATATTAATTTGACAAAGATTGAGAGCAGACCACAAAGAAAGCGTCCACTATGCATTGTGGATGACTTAGATAAAGGAAGTGAGAAGTGAGTACTAATATTTTTTCCACTATGCTCGTTTACATAAAGAAGTATAATAGAGGCCAAATCACTTCGCAAGTTCATTTTCCATCAGTCATCATATTGTTTTCTTTAACAGATATGTTTACGGATAGAATCAGGAAAAATAAAGGAAAGATAGGAAACATATATTATGGAAACTAATCTATCAAACATGGAAATAAACATATCTAGGCTGTAATGTAATCTTCCAAATAAACAAGACGAAATTCAGTTTCATTGTACGACTGAGATTTTGGAAAGTATATTTTCATGAATGTGATGGTGATACAATTTGATAACTGGTTTGATTAGTTTTTGATCTGGATTCAGCAAGGATAAGAAAATCAAAGAAACTGGGCATAAGGAATTGGCTGACATTAGGATGTCGTTGGCCCGTGATTTTCTGTGCACACGATTTTCTTCATGTGCTACTTTCAGTTGAGATATTGAGATAAGATATTCACAAAAGTTTTTTTTTTTTATAAGATACAGTTGATGTTAGGTATTTTAAAAAAAATTTACATATGCCATTATTTGTTTTATTCAGATTTATATTCATTTAAACATTTAAATGGTATATATGTAAGATTTGGATTCAGATTTAATACTTGGCAATAGTGTTATATATAATTTTTTTGTATGTCTAATATTCTAGATTACTTAATTGAAGCAATATGTTACCAAAGTAACCTCTTTTGTATAAATTGAATTATCTAGAATATTAAGATGTTTTGTGTGTGTTTGAATTCCATGTGTTTAGCAACTGGCCCAGAGAAAGGTTGTTATTTGGTCGGAATTAAAAACATGATAATGTGACAATCGTTAGGTTTTCCATGTGAATGTTAAGTCGATCAGAAAAAAGGGTTAATGCTTGCAGGATTTTATTGTCAATATTTGATTACTACACCAAGAGTACCACTTACAAGTTGTTTTTCTATCCAAAGACTAAAATCAATATTGTGCTGGGTATCTTATGATGGGGAATTATCATTATTTGAATCTGTAAATTAAAGTTATATTTGAGTACTAATTGTAAGCTTGTTGTTTATATTATCTTTTGTTCGTTTTCAGTCAATATTTCTGCTCCTATAATATCTACAAACATTAATAGTATCCCTGTTCTTAACTGCACAAACTTTAAGGAATGGAAAGAGAACATAATGATAGTTCTCGGTTGCATGGATCTAGACCTTGCATTTCGGATTGAGCGACCTGCTACTCTTAAGGATACATCTATCCCTTATGAAAAGTGGGAGATAGAGAAGTGGGAACGCTCAATTTGCATGAGTCTTATGATCATGAAATGTGCAATTTCAGAATCATTCAGAGGCACTATATCTGAAGAGGCTAATGCCAAATCATTCCTTGCCAAACTTGAGAAACGTTTTGCAAAAAACGAAAAGGCTGAAACTAGTACTCTTTTAAGTAATCTTGTTTCCATGAGGTATAAAGGCAAAGGGAACATAAGGGAGTACATTTTGGAAATGTCTCATACTGCTTCAAAACTAAAGGCACTCAAGCTAGTATTACCTAGAGGAATTGCTTGTGTATTCCTTCCATACGGTGTCTCGTATGGAGACATACCAATCAAGGAGCGAAAACTATTATTATACATGAATTCAGCCAAAGGTATGTGATGATCCCATGACCCTTGGAAATCCAAGGCACAAGATCATATCATATTGTCCAGAGTTTGTATAGTTTTCTCCATTTGTCCATCAGGTTGTCGGATGGAAGGTCGAGCTAAACTTCAAATTTGTACCGAAATCTTTCTGCAATCCTTGTCAAAATCATGCCTGCAATACATAATGTCGCTTGGAACTCCATGTAACCGTATAATCTCCTTGACATATTCATTTTCTAGATGATCCATACTCTGGGTATTTTAATAAAAAAAAAAAGTGCACAGATTTTGTTAGTCGATCTACTATGACCCAAATGGAGTTCATTCCCTTCGTTGTGGTAGGGAATCCAACGATGAAATCCATAGAGATTGATTCCCACTTCCAAGAAGGAATCTCAAGTGGTTGTAGTAACCTACCGGGTTGATGCTCAATCTTGACCTGCTAACATGTGATGCATCTTGTCACGTATTTTGTGACTTCTCTTTTCATGTTGCTCCACCAGAATTTTTATCGTAAATCTTGGTACATCTTGTTACCATCGGGATAGACAGAGTATGATGTTTAATGTGCTTCTTCTTTGATTATTTGCTTTAAGATCTTGTCGTTTGGTACACAAAGACATCCCTGAAATGTTAGGAAACCATCTTCATGATGAATACCGGCATTTTTCTATCTATTGCATCCTACTTGAGATGTTTCATTAGCTCGTTGGCCTATTGTTCTTGCAAAATTTCTTCCTGTAGAGTAGATTGATCTTGTATATCAGCTAACATACCCCCTTGAGTTCCTGCTCGTACTTCTATTTCCATTTCGTAGAATTCATCGATTAACTCTTGTCTTCGAAATTCTCAACATTTGCAGAGATCCCACTACTTTTTTAATCTTCCGACTCAGCGCATCCGCTACCACATCCTGGGTGCAACTGAATGTCCAAGTCGTAGTCCTTCAATAGCTCAACCATCTATGCTGCCGCATGTTCAACTCCTTTTGGGTGAAGATGTACTTCGAATTCTTATGATAGGTGAAGACCTGACAAGAGACACCATACAGATTGTGCCTCCACATCTTTAGCGCAAAAACCACAGCCATGAGCTCTAGGTCATGTGTTGGATAATTAATCTCATACGGCTTTAGTTTTCTGGAAGCATAGGCAATTATCTTATCATTCTACATAAGTACATACCCTAGACCTTGTTTTGATGCATTGCTATAGATGCAAAACCCTTCTTCTCTAGAGAGGTAGTGTGGGAATGGGTATATAAGTGAGATGCTTCTTCAGTTCCTGGAATACCTCCTCACGCTTCTCACTCCATAAAAACTCGTGGCTTTTCTATGTCAGCTTCATCATATACAAGGAAATCTTTGAGAACCCTTCTACAAAGCGTCGGTAATACTCTCCTAAGCCTATGGACCTTCGTCGCGCTCATAGGTCTAGCCTAGTTTGCTATGGTCTTGATCTTCTTCGGATTGACCTTAACTCCATGTGCCCTAGGAATGCTACCTTATTTGTCGTAAAGCTGGTGTGCTCGTAGCATCTCTAGAATAGTATAGAGATATGCTTCGTGGTACTGTTTTGTCCTAGAGTAAATCAGGATGTCATCTAGAAACGCTACGACAAACCGGTCTAAATAAAGCTTAAAGACCCGGTTCATCATGTCCATAAAGAATACCAGGGCGTTCGTAATTCCAAATGACATTACCATGAAATCGTAATGCCCATAGCAAGTTCGGAAAGTTGTTTTCGAAACATCCTCCGGTTTGATTCGCAGTTGGTGATATCCCGAATGAAGATCAATCTTTGAATAAACCAATGCCTCTGTCAACTGATCAAAGAGATCATCACGAGGCAGAGGGTACTTGTTCTTTATGTTGAGCTTATTCAACTCACGATAATCGATACAAAGTCTCATACTTTCATCCTTCTTTTTGATGAACAAGACGGGTGTGCCTCACGGAAACACACTAGGCCTAATGTACCTTTTCTCGAGAAGATCCTCAAGTCAACTTTTTAACTCCTTTAGTTCAGCTTGTTCCATTTGGTATGGAGCCTTAGATACGGGTAAATCACTTAGTACCAGACCGATAAAGAAATCGACCTCTCTGACAAGTGGCAAAACATTAATTTCCTTAGGAAATACATTAGGGAACTCCCGTACTACTGGTGTCTTGGCGAACTCCAGCTCTACACCTTTCACTGTTTCTATTCCACATAAGAATCCTTGACAACCCCGCGTCAAAAGTTTTCATGCGGTAAATTCTGACACCAACTGTAGTTTAGCTCTCGTACCTTCACTACGAAACTCTATCTTTCAACCTTTGGCGCTTTTCAATCTAATCACTTTTCACTCATAATCTATTATCGCCCGATGATATTCTAACCAACTCATTCCGAGAACAGCCTCAAAAACCTTGTAAGTAAAAAACGATCAGGTCTATAGGAAATTCGTCATCTCCTATGACGATAGGAGCACGAGGAACTACACCGTTACACATTACCACCTCCCTATTAGGTCGACCTATGTATACTTTCCTAGATAGACTTGCGGACTCCATACCATACTTATCTACGATGGCTTTGGATATGATGGAATGAGTTCCATCGGAATCAAAGAGAGCATATATATAGCATTAGTATAAGTGAATATTGTCAGCCACTGCTACACCGCACTGATTGGACTCTTGAGGTTTCATCAAATACACCCAACTGTTATGTGGATGGTTCAACGAACCTAGTACAGGTCGTGATAACTGTATCGTGGATGATTCCGAGTCTGTCGATTTTCTTTGTGTGATGCCTTGTGCATTATTCTGCTACGGGCAATGAGGACTGATATGCCTAAACTTTTTGCACAGGTAGCATATGGGATTTGTGATGCGACTCAGAATCATGTCATATTTAAAGCAGGTGATTTCAGTTGTGCTTCGTTTTCTTACACTCGAGACGGATACTTGTTGCTGATTTGTGTTAACTTTGGTTCCATGAAAAGATACCGACGAGCCTCCTACGCTCTTATCCCTGTTCTGGTAAGTTGGGATAGATTTTCTCTACCAATCTCTGCTGTTACTTGAGTTTCCTCCTCCTCGACGAAAAGATCTGACACCTTGCTATATTACACTCCACTTCCACTGTTGAAATCCTAAAGTGTGGTTTTGACCCTGAACATAACCATCCTCTTGGTTAAGGAAATAACACTCCATCTTAATAGCACTATCGTAGACTTGCTGTAACTCGTGCAAGTCATCGATGCCATCCCATGTGCTAAGTTTTAATTGAGATCTCCCTAAAAACACTTAATCCTCTCCTTGTCCATGTGAGAAAATGAGGGTACAAAGCGCATAAGTGCTATTAATTTGGTGGCATATTCATGGACCGTGATATTTTCTTGTTTAAGATTACTCCTCTTTTTTGGCATGGAGCGACTCCAGATAGAACCATTGTCTTAAAACATCCATTAATTGGTTCTAGTCGAACCCTAACTCTCTTGCGCAGTTAGCAAAAGTATGTCACAATGTGTATGCAGGTCCCTAAAGATAGTAGATTATAAAATCCACCCTCTTTCTTTCTGGGCACATTATGACGTTGTATAGATTTTCCATGTTGAGGATCCAATCCACGCACAATATAGGATCAACTATACTTCTGGATGACCTCGGATGGTAAGCATTAAGACATCGAAGAAGCTGTTCACGACTAGCTTCGTTTACGGTCTCATTCTTCCCTCTCTCTTTAATAAGATGTTTCACTAGATACTCCACAATTGAGTTCTGTGGTAGAAGGGCTATTGACCACCTCGACTTGAGATTGGTTTTCCCCTTGGACTACTTGAACCTCCTCTTTTGACTCGTTTCCAATTGACAAAACCATATTTTTATAACTCTAAGACATCTTTTCCTATGACAAGCACATTTCATAAGTTTCGAATGCCATAAATCAATACACAGCTCTATATTGCACTCCTCACATAGTTGACAGACAAAAACTATAAACACCCGAAAAATTTGAGATAATTTATTTTTACAAAAAATAAAAAATATATTATTGAAAGTTGTAATTTATACTTTGATAAAGTTTAGTTTGAGATAAGGACTAAAAACTTTTGAGATAATTTATTTTTTCAAATAATAAAAAAATGTTTACTGAAAGTGTAGTTTTTGATAAAATTGATAGATCATGATTTGGAGTTGTGAATCTCAAGATATAAATCAAAATATATGATTATGTTAATATGTAAAAACTGGTTACAACAATCATTTTGTGACTTGACCTCTAATTACACGGAAGAGTTAGAAACAAACTTATCTCAATGGAAAGCATTTGAAGTCTAGTTTTAAGAACAGTTTAAAAATCTATATTTGAAGTTATATGCAAGGATTCATGAACTGATTAGTGAAATAGGATCAAATTGTCTGATTTAGTATAAAATATAAATTGGAACAAATAAATCGATATTATTGGTAAGTTTTGGTAATAAAAACTCTAATTCTATGGAAAAATTATAGAGTGTAGTTTATATAGAATTTTACAAAATAATTTTTAAAGATGTATACGAAAAGTTATAAATTTAAATGTGTTGAAGAGTTATCTTGAATAGAATCCAAAAATATATCGTTTTTATCCCAAAATAACTTCAAATATATATATAAATATTTATCATAAATTATCAAAATAAATATTAAAGATATTTCTCAAAATTTGACACCAACGTATAAAATTATTATTATGATTTTTTCAAAAGTTACGATGATTTTAAAATTAAAAAAGATACGTGCCATCATGTGGAAGATTTCATCGTTTCCCGTAGCAAAGAGATCTTTACATTGGTTTTCCGGTTTTCGGGGTTTGTCTTCCTGACACCCTTCGTGAGGGAGCCTGAGTCGTGTCCGGCGATGGCTGTCGTGTGGGCGGCCGGACGGACAGTTGGGCGATCGGGTGGGTGGCCGGTTGTGTGGACGGACGATAAGCGGAGGCTATCGTGTGGATGGTTGGCGGTGGGCTGTGGCTGGTCGTGTGGACCGCCGGTCAGCCGGCCGGTCGGTTGGCCGGTTGGCGGGTTGGACTATGGGCGATGGGCGGTTGTTCCAGCAGTTCGCAGAGGGGGAGAGAGCAGATCGCAAGTTCGAAAATCCACTTCTACGAATTGTTTTCAGAGGAGTGGGAGAGGGAAATTCGCCGCCGCCGCTACTAGGTTTGTCTCACCGCCGTCAAACTCGTCCTTATCGTTGGCGGCGTCGTCTTCATCGAGCACTGGTGGCCCCGATACAATGGGCTGCTCCGAGAGCAGCACCAACGGCGACGTTGTTGAACAGGGTGTTTCTTTGTCGTCGTCGTCTTCTCGTGGAGAGAAAGGGGAGGTTAAATTGCTGACGTTGCCCACCATTTTGACGTTGGGCCGGGTAGCAGCCATCCCAATCTTCATCAGCAGTACGTTCTCTTTGTTTTTTTTTTTTAATATCAAATTCGTCTTTTTTGGGGGAAAGCTCTAGAGATAAAGAAAGTTTGTTGAATTTTATTTGATGGTGCATTTGCGTGTTCTGTATAGGAATGCGATTTGATATTATGCTAGTATGTCGCAATCTTGCTATTTGTTTATATGATTCCTTGGTTTGTTTCGATGGGTTTGTAAGGCTTGGAGGTGTTATATTATGCTTTCCAGGTAGATTGTTTCTATTTGATTTGTTCTTTGAGCCTTTTAGGCGATGTGAGATTGGTGACTGTATTTTGATGAGGCAATCGATTAGTGGGAGTGGAAATTTGTTATGTCAAAATATTCTTTTACATTGTGGCTGATATGGTTCAAAGTGTTGCTGGGGAGTTCTGAAATATTGATTTTTTAAGCTTTTGTTATTCTCTGAGTAGGCATGGTAACATTTTTGGTGAAGCGCATTGCATTGGATGACATTTTGTATTTATTGAACACTTGCGATAATCAAGTAATTGTCTTGTATGTGTTATGATAGATCTTGATACATGAGCATTGTATTGACTACTGATTTTTATTCCATGTTGTGACATAGATATGAATTTGATATTATATGCAGTGTTTTTTTACTCACAATTTGGTTGAAAACCATCTGTTCATGTTGATGCTGTATTGGTAGTTGAAAAGCTATTTTTTTCATTAAACATATTTCATTTTCTATGCTATCGCAGTTGTGAATGATGTTTCTACTATGCGACTATTAAGAAGCATGCTTCAAAAGTTGCCACTTTTCTCTAGCTTGTGATGTTAAAATGTTCATTCTTGAACTCTTTATTTGTTTAGTTTTTGCTCAAGTGCTTTTAGAATTGAAATTACTCTTGCCAGATGTATCTTGTATCAATAAATGGTTTGGTAAATTTATGCTTTTTCAGCTTATTATGTCAATAGTTGGTGGGGAACGGCGGCTACGACTAGCATATTTATTGCTGCAGCAATCACTGATTGGCTTGATGGATACATCGCTAGGAAGGTATCCTAATCTTATGTTTGCTTGTTACCAGCAAGGACACCTTCCAATGGCACAGTTCTTTCTTCACGTGAGTTGCACAATGTTGTCTGCGTGCTAATTGTAATTTTTTTATTACGCAGATGCGTTTAGGCACTGCTTTTGGAGCTTTCTTAGATCCTGTGGCAGATAAGGTATGGCTTTGAAGAAAGCCAAAAACATATTTTATCTAATTTCTTAACAGAATAGTAGAGGTGTTTTGTTTCTTTATATCCTCTATTTGGATTTTGCAGCTTATGGTTGCTGCTACACTGGTCTTATTGTGTAGCAGGCCTTCGGAAGCTGCAATGTTTAGAGATATGCCATGGCTACTGCCAGTGCCTGCAATTTTGATAATTGGCAGAGAGGTTACAGTTCTTACCATCACTTGTATTTGTTTGTGTGTTTGCTATCTGCATTAGCTTTAGCTCCCTTTATGTGAGTAATCAGTTTGAGTGTTTATGGGTTTAACTTGATCGAACATCTCCTTTCTACCAGGCTAATGATCATTTGCATTATTTTTCCATCTCTTGCTAATCCACAGTGAATGTACTTCAGGCCAAAGTAGGTCTTCTCTTCATTAGAAGTTTGTATAGAGCAGTGGCTGCTGGTCCTTTTACTTTCAGCTTTGTGCCATTGGAATGAACATGAACTCTTTCCTAATTAGGGGGATGCACAAAAGATTGGTTCTAGTTTAAAGGGTTTGACATCAAGTTAGATTCATTCAGGATCCCTCGTACAAGAAAGTACGGTGTTTTTCTGTGAGCTGTTCTGTTGAACTTCGGGTCTATTCAGCAGAAGTTGTGAACCACGATAATTTAAATCTTAAGTGGATATTGTTCGTCGTTGTAGTGGTTTAGTAACTGATCTATGAATCTGAGCTAATAACCCATTGTATCGGCCATTTTGAGTTTCTTTTGTGCATATCCCACTTGGCTGCTATCCATTCTAAGGTAGAGTAATGTCATTCTTCCGGTGTCTTGACTTCCCTTTTGTGGTTATATGTTGCGTCATATTTCAAAGTCTTTCAAAATCATCTTTCCGACTTCAGTTGGACCACTTCAATAGCTCCACTCTACAGACTCTGAAGTGTTCAATAGCTCCACTCTACAAACTTGATTCATTCATCTCTCTGACGTTTGCCCACCCACTTTTAATGGTTTAATGTCTGTTGGGTTTCTATATTCTATACTTCATATTGTATGTGCCCATGGCTCTCTTCATGTTAGCTAACTTCGTAATGGTTGCCTGTTTTAGATTGGTAATGGTTGCCTGTTCGTCACGTAAGATTCCTGAAAAGCAGTTTTGTCTTAGCAAACTAGATTTAGTATGACAGAAATAGAATCAAGTGGAAGTATGTTTAGGCATATCCCTTATAGATGGACATTTCTGTTCTCAAATAAAATTTTCATGCTCAAGCTATTTCATCATATCCCCAGCAGTTTACTTCCAAACCTTGGACCTATTTTTTCCCACCCGCTCCATCTTGGATGCTAATACCTCTTGTATAGCCCATCACAGTTCTCAACAACATCATGCTATAGTTGGATTGATTTTACCTCATTTGGTATATATTTAGTTTGTTAATTCTTGACCTTACAAAAAAAATTGCGGCGTAAGGCCTCCAAACTGATCCTCGATTAAGTTAGTTTTTAAAATTTCAACAACCCCCCCCCCCCTTCTCTCTGTCTCTCTCACACGCACACACATACTTGCTCTTAAAAAGGGGTTTGGCATGATTTTTCATACAAGTACCAGCTTTCTTTTCATGCATACAGCTCTACAACTTGGCCACGTACAATCGCAATTCCATTTAAATTATTATTATTATTATTTTGCTTTTTAGTTTTTTTAGTTTTATCATCATTATTTGAAAGTAGCAATTGCTTTTAAAAGTTTTCCAGCTAGAGGACTGCTTTATCTCCGATCTCGTTTTTGCCTTTATTTATAGCATTTTCATCGTCGTTCCTGGAATGATCACAAATTGTTACCTTCTGTCTGAAAATTTTCGATGAACCTCATCTTCTGTTGGTTTCTGTGATGGCTTCATGTTATGGCTTATAAATCTAATCCTCATCTTTCACTTAGATCAGATTCGATTAAATTTTGAATGCATAAAAACCGGTTAAATAACTTTGTCAATTGCATAATTTCCCATCCTC
>LIEC01007104.1:0-17054 GCA_001925005.1 Drosera capensis
ATATAAGAAAAGCATGACTCCACAATTAACATGATTATCTGGATTGATATCGAGAATCGAGAGAGGTTTACCCGACGATCCAGATGACGACGCCGACGACGGAGATGATGAGAGAGAGGAAAGCGAAGGGGAGTCCGAGGAGGAACCCGAGCGGCCGGCACTCCACGTCGTCACAACACATGGCGGCGACGGCGACGGCGTTGGAGAGTTAGGGTTTTGTGAGGATTGTTTCGATTTCTGGTGCCGCGAATTGGCGGTTTTTCTAGTGGTTTTTGCGGCGGCGGCCGACGGGGCTTTTCAGCGAAGTTTCGGGGGTTGAATCAAGTGTAGAAGGCAAAAATGAGAAGGAATTGGTGAATGAACGAGTCATATGGGGAATGGGACAACGCGGTTTTATATGTCATGAATGTGTGGATATGATAGTTATATGATGGCGGATAGTGAAATTGATTACCATAGGGTCAAAAGATTTTTATCTTCGACTTATAAATGTATAATGTGTTGATTACGATGATATAATCGAAATAATTTCTAAAAAAAAACTTTATCAGATATATGATAATTTTGGACTTTTCGATTATTTTGTGAATCTAGATGGTCAAGGCAAGCATTGTTTATAAGTTGGGAGCAAATGAAGGTGTTATTTTTTCGCATACAGTCTATCCGGCCTTGACTCAAAACAAATCAACGGAGTGGTGGCTGGTGGAGTTTGCTATGGAGCCAAGATATCTTTCCTAATCGTTGATTGATATGCTGGTTAGTGATTTATGAGAATACTAAAACGAGGGATAACATGTGCAAACTGGGAGTCCTCATAATAGATGCACTTGCTTGCTCTCTATGTACTGGACATGTAGAATCAAAGGATCGCCTACGAATTAAGGATTATAGCTGAACTGAAGCTGGGACGACGCAAGTGCTTATCAATGACTTACATGGTTTGCGAGAACATGTACAGGCGAAACTCTAAAGGCGAGTTGAAGACAAAGAGTTTTAGCAGCTCAGATGTATGTATGAGATTGGGCTTAATTGGAAGAAAAAGTCTTGCATCCTGATGTTTTGGAGGATGTTGAAAATTTTCAGTTGTACATAAAACTAATCCCAGGTAATGAATAGGCCAAAAGTTGTAGAAGTTGGAGCAAACTACAGTTTCTAGTTAAATACCGTTCGTGCATATGTAATTATCTGAGCTTGATATTGATCGAGATCATAGTTATGTAAACCATAGTCCAAGTACACGATCATCAATGCGAGAGCCGTTAAGAAAACATTAGATAATACTTTTTCTTAGATTGGAGAGTGCTATGGAGCCAAGATGTTCTTCATAAATATCGTTTTATGCGTCAATTAGTGATTCTTTAGAAGATCAGAAAGAGGGATAAGCTTTGTAAATTGAGATTGATAGTAGTACTGTTCCTTCTTATGTAACGGCCATGTAGTATCAAGGATCACCTATACTTCAAGTGCTTACACATGGGAAGTCATGTGAAGGATTGTAGTTGAACTTGAACCAAAGCTAAGATCAATGGCTTGCTTGGGTTGTGAGAATTTGGAGACGGCAAACTTAAAAGACGAGGCAAAGACTGAGAGCTATGCATTGAAAGAAATCGTGTCGTCTTCACATAAGCAAAGTTGCATCCTGATTCTAACAAGAAAGATTTTGGCTAAGAGTTGAAAATTTAAAAGTGTTAAAAGCGAATTTCAGATGTAATGAATAAGTGTAACAACCCAAGTTCTATCAAATTTACTCCATCAACTATGTGGTAAATTTGAACTCCTTCAGCAATCTGTCGAACGTGTCACCGATGCTGCTTGTAAAGGCAAATGACTCATACTTCGTCTCACCACTGTCAAATAGCTCAGTTTTTTTTACAGAACAAAAACAATGAGCCTATGCTTGACATGCATCCTTGTAATCAAAGCCAAGAACCGAAATCACCCAACTCCTTCCTTGGTTTGCCATCAAAAAATAACCTCTAAGCTTATTAATCCCGTAGCTGCAGCATACGCTTCTACGTCGTGCAAGGTGATCAAGCCTTACCCCGACGTAGGCTCAATCATTATCGACAAACCATTTTTGTGTCCAAGCCTTACCCCGACGTAGGCTCAATCATTATCGACAAACCATTTTTGTGTCCCTGCTTAGAGATAAGGTCACAAAGTGTCAAGCAAAACAATATCATCTTGGCAAATTTATTTGATGAGCCAGTTGACACTATGGAGACAAGTCAATGGAGAGGTAAAACAAGCCTCCACAAATTTATCATGTAAGAATAAGAAAATAAGGAATATCCAGTTTTGTCACTTGCTCAATATCCTGGACAATTGAATTCTTACATAACTGGAGCTATCCCATATTACATGGAAACTTGGCTGACAGCTTGACACATCCGATAATCAACATGCCCAGTTAGAATGTACAACCAAAGTTTAAGCGTTTTTCATAAAGTAGGAAGCAGTAGAAAAATCTGGATAACTAAACAAGGAAATGGAACAAGATGAATGGAAACAGGTTTCAAGAACTCTCGTCAAACAAGAACCTGAATTAACACAAAATCTATGCTAAGGAGCATCAAGTTCAGATGCACAACCAAGATTTAAAAAAAAAAAAAAAAAAAAAAAACAGCAGCTGCTCAATTTGACTAGACCAACCATGTTTATGAAGTGAAATCCTTTTTTTCCATGTTCAGCTCGAAGTTGAATTATAAGGATTAATGTTCGGACGATAAAAAAAACACCAAAAATCATAACTTTTGGTTACAGCTTATCAGTTCACATGATTTTGGTATATCAGTAGAAGCATTTTCAAACTCTAGAATTACATCTAACCTTTTTGAGAAGACAGAATAGTAGAAACTCAATCTTGAAAAAACAGTTGAAGAAGACAACAACAAAACTGACAGAACGAGAGTAAGAACTTAAAGATCAACCAGTACTTTAAAGAAAAATCTTGTTCATATCAAAGAAGAACTGTGAGTCTCATAAAATCTGATAAACAAAATGAGAACAAATCTACTGAGGCAACTTATTGAGGCAAAAGACCAACTAAATTAGGAACTTCAAGTCAATACCTTGCAGATTATGACTGGCCTGCTTTATGCTTGTTTAAGATTTCTAAATACATTAGTAATCAAGGCTCATAGACCATACGTACCCAAATAAAATCTGTACATGATAGAGGAAAATTTGACAATCGTGAGTACAGGAAGTAGAATTGAAAGCCACCACTAGAAACTCGATACAGCCTTTGAATGAACTTGAATCCCATTAATTTGCACAAACCACACACAAAAGGCTTAACCTTGGAATTGAATCTGTGTGTTGTCAGCACTATCACAAGGCTGACTTCCAACAAAATCACCGCCCAAGCTTCCAAGGAATCCACCCTTAGAGTTAGAACCAAAAGAAAATCAACACCAGACGCAACGAATTGGAACCAGATTTGAATTCAACACACACACACACACACACACACACACACACACACACACACACACAAAAACCAACCAATGAACTCGAACAATTGAAGCAAACAATGGAAGGAGAGCACAAGATCACTTACTTCAGGTTAGGTGAAATTTAGACTGGGACAAACTAAAGAGTAATTAGTTGATTTGGTAGAAGCTTTAATGGAAATTATACAACTACATGATTATTGTATTAGTTCTTCTAGAAAAAGGGTGAAACAGGGTAACAACTTCCCCATACAATTCCAAACATGAGTTAACACCTTGAAGAAGTATTTAACTAAGGAATTTTTGGTATGTCGTTTAAATTGTGCAAAACAAAACCCTAAATCCTAGAAATAGGAAATTAATAATGAAAGTACAATTTTTTTTTCCATAAACGAGAATAATGGATGTCTTGATCAATGAAACTGAAAACAAATATTGAATTTTTATTTTTATTTTTTGTTTTTTATTTTATCGGTTTTGAGAAATAAAACACAATTCCAACTTGTGTTTCATTAATCATCGAAAAGATAATAAAAAATTAAAAATATCAACGGTAACATGAAATTTCAGTATTTTAGGAGGCAAATTCCAAATCATTGTAAATATACGTTAGATAACATGGAACAGTCCTTTGTCTCCCCATTAGCCCATGTACTGTAAGCTGGTCCATTTTTACAGTAAATCATGTGTACATATTTGGATAAGAATACAAAACCCATATCGGAACCAAGAGTTCATAATAAGTGTACATTAGATTCCGAATGTAAAGTCACGCCTGGAAACTTTTCATTCTTTCACTTCGGGGGCAAACAATTACATCGCGTTGAATGCCCTTTACATCACCTTTTAATACCTCATCAGCAAAACAAACTATACAACCATTTCTCTCTAAACATCAACAACATATCATCATTTCTTCGCATCAAAACTCCTCAACTTTCCTAAGCACCCAACATATTGAAACAATCGCCCACAACTTCGTGAGGATGACTAAATCCCACATGGGAAACCCTGCGATTACGCTCCTGCCAGATCATATATACTGTAGTCACCAATAGCTTTCTTGGCATCATTGCAATATAACTCTTCCCTTTTGTGACCTTAATCATCCATCCTATCCATCCATCCCAGCTCCTTGCCTTGCAAAGATCCCGAATTATCTTATTATTATCAATTGATTTTTAATATAATATCAGAACTCAATGGATGGAACAGCTCCTACACACACCTCATACAAAAAGATAGTAACTCACAACAAATGCATACAAGATTCCAATAACTCAATTCATTGCGAATCGATTTGTGATTAGAAGTCATAACCCTCAAAGTGATATTACGTCGCTCTTTGAGTCAAATGTCTTGTATCTCACCTATCGAGAAAAAAAAACAAAAAAACCACGCATATTCTTTTCTTTTTTTCAAAATTTACATCCCTCCCATGAGATATTATATCTATGAAGGATTAAACACAACATTCCAAAAATATCCGCATTGAAAAGAATAATCTCTTGCATAAAATGATATTGTAAGATTCAAGTTCGCGATGTCCTGCATCATGTCCTCCGTGCAATAACAATCTATGATAGAGAATTGTTAATTTTGGTCGGTGATAAATAATTAGTAGCAACACGAGCACTGTAGCACATGTCTCTTGAAAAACCACATTAGTTCAGCTTCACTAACTAATCAGTTTCGGCGCTAATTATCTTTAGTACTTTTAATATTTTATACTCAAACATGTCCAATTAAGTGCTTGGTTTGTCAGCTCACATGGGTTTGTAGGGTTATCAGATGTTTATTTGGATAAAAATCTAAGATTGTTTAACATCGTTTTAAGTCGCTTATCATATTTTCTAATCACTTCTCGAATTAATTAATCACTTCACAGAGTTTATAATGTTGCTTTGGTGCTAATCAGAAGATTATTCTAATTGTCAATGGACGCATTACATGAAAAAGATGTGGCAGCCATGTGAATATATGATTTTATATTGCAAAAGATTCAGATTATGAGTTTTACTGACAATTAGAATACACATATGGATTAGGCCCAACTGCTAACCCAAAAACCTAAGTTGATGGATTATGGGTTCCTCATATATATATTCTACTCTTTCTGTTTCTCCATGATCGATGTGGGTAAACCTGCTCACACATATCCTCAACAACATTATCTCTTACAGCTTCTTCAGATCGTTTTAATTGGCCTATCTGATCGGAGGACGACAAAGCTGATAAATTGCAGTGATCCAACCTAGTATCGCTGGTCGTACAACGGATGGATGTTTTGAATTTCATGGCTTTTTTGTTCTATAATGGAGGGGAAGTACAACAATAACCAAGTTTTATTCGAAAAGACCACTAACAAGCAAATTCGACCCAACCAAAATTAAGGGCAATACAACTTCAAGGCATCATGAACGATTCAGAAGAAAACCTTACAATTACAGGATTCACGTCTGATCAAGAGAAGGAAAGAGATGCATGCAACAAATACGAGCTAGTTTGTCGCGACAGATAATAAGCATTCGACAACTGCTCACAGGTTCTTATCCATGCACAACATGCCCAGATTCCAAAAGAACATATAACCATTATTAAAGGTAAAAGAGAAAACATAAGGCACAATTTTATTATTTCACATTACATAGGACATCCAGTCACTACATAACATAGGAGACAGACGAGTGTATGGATCCAAATTACACGACAGCCAGAAGAAAAAACTAGATTGACTCGTATGTAACATACAACAGGGTTGACTAAAAACAGATCAGCTTATCTTCGACACATTGTTTCACACGCAGAAACTCGTATCTAGCTTAAATTTTCACAACACCGGACACGAGCTTCTTGACAACATTCATCTACTTATTGAAGTTCCAGGAGTAGAGGAACGGAGGCGCCAAACAAGAGCTTGAAAGAGATATCAGTTCCAGACAGGAACTGCGGACAAGCTAAAAGTGATGCTGAGGGTCAGGACCTCCTGGCGAAACTCTGTCAGCAATAGATTGTTGTGTCCTCCTGCGCTGATAATGCTCCAAATGGAAGCCGAGTTTTTTCCAAAGAATCTTGCTGTCGCTCTGATACTTATCACCTGGCTGGAACTTCTGAACATGGTTCAAGTTATCGTTACCTGGCATTACTGGTGCCTCCAGAGTGGTCGACACGAAGAGGATGGACAAGAGGAGCAGCATCAAAATTCTTGTCGTGGCTAGCTGAGCCATTAAGCCAAGACACTTGCTCCCTGCAAAAAAGAACAAGAGCAGTCAAGTACGGTGAAGACCTCTAGTTATGCATGAAACCTCAGTGTGTGAACCAATTAACCAAATTATCCTATAGAGAGGAAATTTTTAATGAATAACCATTTGTCTCCTCGACTCTATCCGCTAAATGTCGACATATGATTGGTTCAAATCACCACTAGGAGAGTGCGTTTCTCTGATTATATTTATAGATACCCAACTACTCTTTATGGCACCTGGGTGACATGGTTTCACAATGACAAACATAATCTAGTCCTTCAAGGTCTATATTGCCTCAACACAGTGGAGAAGGAGAAGTAATGTACCAAGTGGAAGGCATCTTTCATCTTAGAATATTAATACCACATCTTCATTATTCCAGGTATTCTTTCCACAGTAACAAGCGTCCTTAAGACAAAGACTGACTTCCTCCTATTTTCTTCTATCAGGGTCACACCAGTTTTTCTGATAACAGATCCTCGTCTTTTTAAGCATGCCGATAGCCGACACATACACCTCAGAGCTTTCATTTCCTACACTTATTTTCAGCATGTGACGTCACTTTGTAGTCCAAAGCTATATCTAAGTTGTATAATGGTCTTTTTCAAAGAAACTGCATGTAATCATATATGACAGCTATTTCAACAAATTAGTTTTGAAGCGAAAGAAGTCCAGGTTTAACCAACAGCACAGTGTTAAGCTCAAGTTGGCAGCAAGTTGAATTTCTGAACACATAAATCTGAAATGCAAACATGTATATAAAGGTACTGTATATTACCTCATTTCACCTTTTTGTGAAATTTTACCGCCCATACTTACCCCAGCCACACGTACATATTCTTTCTTCAGTAGTCATCCATCCAAGTGCTCCATCACGATCCGATACAATAGAAAAATATACAAGCTGATAGTGCTCCTCTTATATGTGACAACAGTTTTTGTGTCATATAAACCTGACAATATTGTCAGCATCTTGGGATGAAATGCGGGCGACATCCCCCTCGGCTGCCAAGGGAAGAACGTCATATGATCCATATCATGGCATTTGGACGAAAAGGCATTTTAGCAATGACTTCCTTTGCTTCATTCAGTTTCTCATATCTACTGCAGAAAGATAATGATCCATCTCACGCCCGACCCTTTCGATAAGCGAGAACAGTTCCATTCCTTCCTTAACTAATCCGGCATGTCTGCATCCCCGACAAAAGCGCTATGAATGTCACAATATCCAGCTCAACCCTGAAAAGGGGAAAAAAAAAACTCAATTCTCCGAATCTCTCCCATGCTTGAAGTGCAGAACCACGATGTCTAAGAGCAGAACAAAGTCGTCCAAGTGCAGAAATCACCATGCCCGTATAACGTGATCCACATGAAGAAGATCTGATGTATCCTAATCCCTTGCTTCAGTGCTTCTCCAAGGTTCTTTTTCCTATCAATCATCATAACCGAAAATGAGACACTTCCATGGCTTCTGCGATGAACTGTTTCTGTACTTTCCTACACACAGAAGATCTCAACGGGACTGTCATGACAGTTTTAAAGCATAAGAACATTCCACTGACGACCATAACAAGAATATAATCAAGATCATTCGGCTGTTCCAATCGTTTGGTCTTGATATGACATCAAACTACCTTATTTTGTTTATCTTCCCCTTTAAAGTTGCACCAATCGTCATGTGTCCTGGTGGTGTGACGGTGGAGAAAACATTCATCCGCAAACCCATGATACCCAACAAAGACATCATCGAGTATCACGTGATCAAACTCTTCTCCAGCAACTCATCAAATACCCGTCTCGCCTCCTCCACACAACCAACCCTCCCATACATTCCCATCAACGCCGTCCCAGCTACCGCCTCACTCCAAAACAACCCACTCTTCACCAACACCCATGTAAAACCTCCCCTCTACCCACCCTAACCCCATCACCAGGCAACAAGCTCCCGAACGTCGCATTTGTCGGCCAAACCCCACGCTCCCTCATGTCACCCCACAAATCCCACGCCATCCTCGCCCTCCCGTCCCCACAATACCCCCAATCAGTGCATTATATGAGACCACATTCCTCTCAGGCATTTCGTCGAACACCTTCCGTACATCCCACAACTCCCCGAAACCAATATATATCACCATCACGTTATTGAAATAGATGACGAGTCCATGGATGACCCAATTGGATGACGAGTCCATGGAGGCACTTGACGAAATTGAGGGTGCGAGTGCGGGTGACGGATTCGAAGTGGCGGGGGAGGCGGGATTCGAAGCATTGAGGGGATAGATGGGGTGAATGTGAATGGAGTTGAGGTTTGGGGAGAGATGACAATGATAAAGTGTGAGGGGAGATGAGTAGGGTTTTGGGGAGGTTTGAAGGGGATGGAAACCATCGAAACAAGTAGCCGTCCGTTTTGTAATGGTAGTGGCGAAGAGGGTATTATTAAGGCCATATTGTTTAATCGGCTCTGTTTTATTTGCAGCAGATTTAAACATATTTTTTTTTTATAAACACATATTATTAGTACTATTACCTATAGGAGATCGTTGTGCAGTCACTGTCGTGTTAAATTATACTCAGTACATCTATGTATGGATAATATTATACTATAATTTTTAATAAAATAATATTTAATTGTTATGTTGCAATCAAAATTTCTCTAAAAAAAATATACAGATCAAACTATTATATTTTATATGAAACAAAATGATAACAAATATGTTATTACTTCCAATAATGAAGAGAAATTTGACTTAAGTTGAAAAAGAATCACGGGTTAGATAGTTTAATTTAATCATCCCATATAATAATGTAATCCAAAATATTTTATGAAGAAAACATATTTTTGTTATTCAAATTATAAAAAAATTATGAGATTAGATATTTAACTGTTATAAAAATATCACTGAAATTTATGAAATTAGATATTTCAAATCATAATATTTCATATTATACGTATCAACTTATTTTAGAATTTATGGGATTGATTTAAAATTAAATATAATGATTGATTTTGTGATTTGTGGATGAATTTATAACATGAAAAAAAATCCTGAAAAATTATCCACGAATCATCATCCCTTTCAAATCCCTGCAATTCTCCCCTTTGCTGAATTCTCCACAACTCATCTCCATCTCACATCACCTCAATGTCAAATCCATCACCACCTCACTCACCACAACCCGAACACTCACCCCCAAAATCCCCCCAAAACCCTAATTTCATCCCCGACCCAAATCCAATTTCACAAACCCTAACCCTAGATTCCCAAACCGAACCCGACCCAGGTCCCCAAAACCAAATCCAACCCGACCCAGATGATCAAAATCAAGGTTTGACGGAGGATCAGCCCGACCCACAAGCGATAGACGACGATGAAGAACCAGATGACATGGAATTGGAACCAATTGCAGAGACTGCAACGATGGTGATTGCTGGGAAGAAACCAGCGGCTCCGTTTTGGCGTGCCCAGAAGCGCAAAAAGGGTTCTTTCAAGGGAAGGAGTCGAGCCAAGTTGGCGTCGAATGAGAAGAAGTTGAGCGCTCTGGTGAAGAGTTTGAATCCGATTGTGTTTGTGCCCGAGAAGATTCTTGATTTTGGGAGGTTTGAGGAATTGTTGAAGCGGGTCGGGTTGTGGGATTTCGCTCATGTGGAGTTTGATAAGGATGTGAGGGGTGATCTTGTTGCGGAGTTGATTGTTAGTTATAGTAACGCGACAAGAGGTGGGTATGTAAATGAGTGCAAGATTCTTGTTAACAGGGCTGCGTTGGCGCGGGCGTTGTGTTTGCCCGTAAAGAAGACGGGGAATTTGGGGGTTGAGAAGTGGCCGGAGGAGTTTCTGGTGTTCTTGGATGAGTTCGTGTCGAATTGGATGTTGTTGCACGAGGATACGTGGGTGTTGCCGGATGAGGTTTTGAATTGGGTGAGGTTGATCAAGGAAGGAAGCCTCGAGAAGGTGGATTGGGCCGGGGTGATGTGGTTCATGATGGAGAAGGAGTTGGCGCAGGGGCAGCATTTGGTGAATTGCTATTACGCTTCTCATTTTCAGCTGTTGATTAAGGCGCAAAAGGAGGAGCTTCTGAGGTCGATTCATCCTGTGGCAGACGAGGATAATCCTGGTGATGTGAAGATGGGAAAGTGTGAGGAGATTTCGGCAATGCCTGAATCTTGTGAGCAAGTCACTGAGCTGATTCTTGGGCAAATGGGTAGCGTTGACCCGAAGAACAGTGTTGTTGTCCATGATTTGGAAAAAGGGAGTGACATTAACAATGTTAAGGATGATGGTGATACTTATAAGCAGGAAGATATCGACCTTGGGGACACTGAGATTGATGATACCAATGCCGTGAAAATGGAAGGTATTGTTGATGATAATAATTGTGATGATGGTGGTGATGATGATAATGATGATGCAAATAAGGAAGAAATCGGAGGTGAGAAGATGGTTTTTGATGACTTCCTAGGGAAAGAACGTGGGGAATTCCTGTTCGATGGCGAAAACACTGTCAGAGGTTCTATTTTGCAGCGGTGTAGTATGGCTGATGCAAAGGTTTGTGACGAGGATCAAGGACAACACAGTGTATTCAGTGATGTTAATGGAGATCATGAGCTTGAAGAGCACAAACAGGTCGAAGACTTTAGCAGTATGCAGAGACGAGATTGTTTCGATGAGTTGTCTTCAGAAAATCTCATACGAGGAATGGAGTCGATTCCATTGCCTTTCACTTCAGAACTTTGCGTCCTGCAGTCAACAATGCAGCCGCCCTCGAGGATGGCTGACCATAATCTGATGCTAGGGGAATCATCCGTGTTTCCCAAAGCAGTCAAGAGAGAGATGGACCATGATCATGGTACTTCAAACCATGCTATGAATCAAGACCAAAAGCGAGCTAGAGTTGATGGCTATTGGGGTCATGACCAAGAAGATTTTGAAACTTGCATGGATCAAGTACAACAATGGAATCAAAAAGCCATTATTGCATTTCAAACTTGCAAAGAAGCATCTAGGGAGCAGGCAAACATGAGGGAACACTATCTTGCTAGCGAGCTGGCGGAAAAGGAGAATATGTATCATCAGCTGAATTGCAAGTACGAGGCGCTTCAGCATACAAGACAAGCTGAAATCACTCGTTATGAGAATGAGCTGTTAGTAATGAGTAGGCTAATATATGGATATAGAAAGGCTTTGAAGGAAACCCAACAAGCATTTGCGGACTATAGAAAGAAATGTCCGCAGCTTGATGAGCCTATTTACAAGGATGCCGGTGCTGGAGGTGTTGTGAAGAGTGTCACCGAGCTGGAGATGGAAAGACTGAAGCATGAGGAAGAAGAGAGGATGATGCGCAATATGGCTCAAGATATAGTGACATGCTTTGAAGTGGCATGGGAGTCGAAATTCAATGGTTTTTTAGAGGACATTGAAATGTTCTCTCGCAGGTTTTCAGATCTCGAAAAGAAAGTTGAACTCCTCAAGGAGTTCTCTGCCAAGCACAAGGCCGAGGCACTTGTTTCTGATGCATGAGCTTTGAACTGTGGTCAGCTGCCTCGCCCTTTGTATCTGTTGTAGTTGTGATGTAAGAATTCGGTTACCTTATAAGGTTGTAATGTTGCGATTGTAATGTTGCGATGTTTAGTATGCTGATAACATGTTGAAGTTGTCTCAGTTTATTGCCACCTCGATATGGTTAACAATGCCTTGCCTCTTCGCAGAAAAGCTGTTGTATTCCTTTGTAGTTCGTGGTACACTTGCAAATTCGACGTGTCCTTGATTTCTTACATTTTTTTAGCTCATCCCTTCTTGATTCTGTTTGCTGTTTCAGCAAAATATCATGGTTATGGTGACTTGTGCCGCTGTTTGATCCTATGTTATATCTGCATATGCAGTGCGGTCGCTAATGCTAATTCAAACATTTTATGCATTTCTATGCTCTAGTGTATGATGATCTAAAGCTGCCATTTACGATCATCATCCTTGCGTACAAAATGCCTGCTTTCGGGAAACAATGTCTGCAACAGGCTAAGACTGTAGGCTGTGTCCATCTCGACCTGTCCAGACCCTGTTTTGACAGGAGCATTTGAAATGTTGTTAGTAATGTTGCTTTGGTAGTATTAGGGACCTGTGTAAAAGACGGAATCTCGAGTGGATCAGCAGCCCCATAGAGCTTGAAACATCAAGTGTTATTTAGACGAGCAATTATTGTTGGGTTTTCTAGTGATAAGGTGTTATCTTGGTTGTTAGTAGATGTTGATGATTGCAAAAAGTCTTAGGAAATTGATTGATAGAATTCTATCCGTATCTGCAAAAAGAATAAGGAATTTTTGTTTACCGACTGTTGGCATACAAATGAAAAACATTTTACCTCCTCCCCTCAGCCCTGCTATTTTTTCTGATAATGATACAGATTTTGTCATTTATAAACGTGTTTTCCTGTGTCTTTCCTAACTTGTTGGCACAACCGGCATCAAGCTGCGAATAGTTGGTCCTGGTAATGCATTGGTTGTGACATGATGACGAATTTACAAGATGATCATGGATCTGCATTATCCTTGTTCCTGTCTGATGTTTAGCTGCTCCTCGTTGAGTTTGGGCTCACCTGGTAGAGGTTGTGCTGTAGCTGAAGGTGGCGATGGTATCGAGGTTGGTGTGACAGAGTTGTCCGCGTTGTTTAAGGATTGCTGGTAGTAGACTTGGGTTAGCCTCTTTATTTCCCTTTTCAGTGCCTCTTGATAAGCTGCATGGTAATGACAAGTATCTGGTTAGCTTAACCTTTTTTGAGTCTTTCACAATATGCTTTCGTACTATTTTATGAACCCTGCTTTTGTTTCACAGGAACTGAGACACGATTACTGGACTATCGTTCTACGGTGGCCTCGTTTCTGGTTTTGCGGTTTAACTTGGGTTCAGAAACCGGTGTCGGTATGATGAGAGCCTTGGAGTGCTCCTCTTATGTGATAGTTATATACTGGAATTCTGGATTCTGAATAGAGTATTATGACTTTGATCAGCTATTATCGCTATCTTGGGGTCTGCCATAACTTTTTTGTTTTTCTGCTTTGTATAAAGGAACTTACCATCTTTGAAGATTTTATCCTGGGCCAGTGCAGCAATCTTAGCCTTGAGAGAGCTATTATCCACGTTCAGCAGAATCCGCTGATGATCCAAGAAGGCCACCCCCGGAGCCAACATTGACACTTCAGCCTATATTTATCATCACAGCAACCAAGGACACAAAATTTGGCATCAGAATCAAGAAACATGGTTTTATTGCCGATCAGAATTCTTGATGTATAACGCACCTGCAAAGAAGTGACGTTATGCTGAAGGTCAGATATGTATTGCAGCTTCCTTACCCTTGATCGCTGCGCAGATTGCCTATTTGCCAATATCCTGAAACAAAAATGTACATCAGATATTGGTCTCCTGTGTCATTTCCTGATCAAATCGGTTAACATTTTATCCTGCAAGGAGATGGCTACCTTTTAACCCTTTTGGGGTCCTGGATTTGCTCATTAGGAGTCGGAGCCGCTACTTCAGCATCATTGCTGCCTACGGCGACGTCTTGCTGCATTTGTTCTTCGTCCATCTTAAACGAGCTGATTGATGGTTCCTCCTCCTCGAGTTCCTCCTCCTTCACCGCTTGCTGATAACACAGCACTGCCCGATTCTCGTTACCACTATTTTCTTCAGGGGACGACGCGTCATTCACCACCTGATCATTACTAAACATCGACATCAGCTGCTCATCATCAAGCCTCTCGAACTCATCGTCACCTCTTCTTACTCCGCCACCACAATCACCACTCCCTGCCTCAATGCCACCGTTGCCATTAACCACCCCCGTGAACTCATCCACCACCGGCATTTCAACAAAGGCAACCGTGTCCCCAATGGAGCGTCTCCGCACGCCACGCCTTGCTGCAGTGAACTCGACGAACTCGTCCGCCCACGACGGATTATCCTGGCTGTCCAATGCCAATGCTAACGACGATCCGTCCGGTTGACGATCATGATGATGATGGAAATGTTCGAGCCAGTGGTGGTTGAGGTGGTCGTGGGGGACGGTAGGCGGTGGAGGCGCCCTCGGCGGCAGCTGTGCCATCGGGGCCGAAACAAACAAATAACAGTCCCCCAACTTACTACACGCTCTCTATCCCTATCTCTATACGTGACACAGAGAACAATGTGGTATGTTTTCTTTGTTTTTCTTCTCTCTAGATAGATTTTTTTTTTTTTTTTGCAATGGTTTTTTTTCTTTTTCTGTTTTGGCAATTGGGCTCCTCACATGAGGGGTAGAGACAGAGAGGATACAGCTATCTTTGAGGATTATCATAGGGGGAGAAAATGAAGTTGAAGGGCTCGAATAGGAGAGAAGAGAAGTCCATTGATGGTATGGATTGAAAGTCGCATGTTATTTTGGAGTATAAAGTTGCAAGAATTAGGTAACTTAAAATTGTGGGCTAAGGAATCGTCGGCGTGACACACTGGCCCCACGTGAAAAGTCCTTGTGAAAAGCATAAGATAAATATTAGAGTTGTATTAAACTCTTTGCATAATATAAGTGTCATACAAAATATACGAATAAGATTACTTTTTTATATTCTATATAAAATGAGAGGAGGACGATTTGTTAGAGGTATCGTTCCTTGTATTGTTTCATGATACAAGGATGAAAATGAAAAACATACTTATAAGATTCTAATGTGTGTATCAGATATAAGGAGGACGAAATATATGATGTGTTACAGTGAAAATATGAAAGGGAGATATGGTGGAAGATGGGCAGAGGGCGAGAGGAAGGGAAGGCAGGCGCATGACACGGGCAGGGCCATGTGAGTTAACCCAACACAGCAACAGCACGGACATGCGAAAACCACGTGCGATGCTGCTTTGCCCCGCATGTCTCCGTACACCTCCTCGCGGACATGTGCCCACTCACATCTCTCCAAGGAAGGAAACAAAGTGCTTGTCTATCAATCCTTTAGTATCTCCTCATATTTTGTTTTTCGAACAAAGATTCTTTATCAAGGGTTTGGAAGTATAAGCTTTGAGTGAATATTCATCTTTCCTGTGCTTTGAGTCATGTGATGCCTGATGCATAGGTAGTTGGACAAAGGATTTACAGGGCTAAGAAATCCGATAACTATCAAGTATGACTAATAGTGATTATGGGAAATTGTGGTTTACTTAGACTCCTGTGCTTAGAGTCATGTGATGCGTGATACATAGGCAGCTGGACAAAGAACTTACAAGGTTAGAGAATCGGACTACCACCTTTGAGTATGGCTAGTTGTGATTGAAACAAATTGTGGTTTACTTAATTCTCTTCGAACTCTAGTGGTTTAGAGAACTGCCTGTGGCGATAGCTTTGGTTATTTGATTTTCTATATTAGCGTTCGAACATTTTGTGTCGCCATGATATCTGAAACCTTTTCTTGGTAATGTTGCTTCATATGACTAAGAATGTTGGCATGGATGATCGTGATCACTTAAGGACTCTAAAAGATTGGACCGTGAGACCAGATTTCATTACATAGTTTTCCTGCATAGTTCAAAGATCGCTCCCTCTGTATTAGCTATATCATATTTATAATGATTCATTAGAGCCGTATGGGACCCCTTGACCCTTGTTGTCGATATCCATTTTGGGGCACCAGGGTTCTGATGAGCTCGGATAAATCTTATTCCTCTTATCTATGCTATTTCTCCTGGTGTTGATACTGTTGTTTGATTAATGGATTCGCAAGCCCAGATACACTCCTCTTATCTATGCTATTTCTCCTGGTGTTGATACTGTTGAGTGATTAATGGATTCGCAAGCCCAGATACACTATTAGCACTGGTTGGATGCACCTCTATTGTTTTCGGTTATCGTGATTTCACTTCTGAAGCTTTAGAGATGAAAGAATTATGCCATACAATAGGATACCATTATGTCACGGGCCGAACTTGGCCCAATGAAAAGCCCGTTACATGTTGATGCGGCCCATCAAAATGGCCCATCAAAGATGGCCCAAGTTCTAGAATTTTGCGGAAGGCTCGGGAGAATTCCGGAGAATTGTAGGACATTATGTACATATATAGGGTTTGGTAGGGTTTGCTAGATAATTCTAGAACCTTCTTGTAAACCCTAGGAAAGGAAGTGTCTAGAACATGGAGTCTAGACCTTTCCTTAGAGTAGTATATAAGGAGGGTTTGGCTCATTTGCCAAACCATCCTTCGGGAAGCCATCCTCAAGAGATCCCAAGAGTTGTAAGCATACAAAAACCCGAGAGTAATACCAAGTGTTTTCCTCTCAAAGCTTGTTCCGAGTGTCCATTTCTCTTGCGAGTTCTTACTTAGCCATTGAAGGCGAGCGAGTT